>BEXV01002073.1:26831-44280 GCA_003118195.1 Hemicentrotus pulcherrimus | reverse complement strand
CAGAACATGAATGTCCCTTGTACAGTCAAACCTGCTTTCATCAGAACATGACTGTTCCTTGTACAGTCAAACCTGCTTTCAACAGAACATGAATGTTCCTTGTACAATCAAACCTGCTTTCATCAGAACATGAATGTTCCTTGTACAGTCAATCCTGCTTTCACCAGAACATGAATGTTCCTTGTACAGTCAAACCTGCTTTCATCAGAACATGAATGTTCCTTATACAGTCAAACCTGTTTGAACCTGTACATTAAGACCACCTGCCTATAAAAAACCACAATCTGTGTTGCCCTTGAATTGTGTCTGTCATTGAAACCTGTATTAACGGAACCGGTACATAAAGACCACCTGCCTATAAAAACCACATTTCATTTTCCCCTTGAATACCTTACATGGAAGCGGCAAAAATAAATTACAAGAACTGCATTTATATGTGAATGTTATGTTTTATTTGACAGATTTTTGTCCGGCAATCAGATCAGAACGCTGGGAGAGAATGCCTTTAGTCAACTTGCGAGCGTCTCGTCAGTGTAAGTATGATCTTGTCTTATTTATTCAGATTTCTGCATTTTTAAAATGCATTCATGTAAAACAGTTCATTTATCAGAATTATTTATGACCAGAATTGCTTAATTGCAGATTCTTTTATAATCGTGATAGATCCAATGAATGTGTACATAAATTGATGACATGCATATACTAGTGAAAAAGCAATATTTTTGACAAATGACACATTCCAGGGCATCAATAATGATTTCTCATGATAAAGATGCATGTAATAGGTCTGAATAGGCCAGTCGTTATCAACTCGAGATTGCCAAATATCCTGCTATTTGAACTCGATCGCAAATTATCTAGTTGATTTGCGTCTTCATCAGCCCGAAGTTGCAATTAGCGGGATATATGGTCGAGATAATCATCCTAGGATATCTTGGGCTAGTTTGCAAAATATCTCACTATTTGTCCGGTGCCTCTTCACCAGCCCAAAGACTCGTACTATGTGCGAACGCTGAGCAAAATATCTTGAGCCGATTTCTTGAGCTTGAGTTTCAAGCTTTGAGGTCAAGTCTCGAGCTGATGAAGACGTGATTTATAACTTTGGGATTATTTCCAATATCAGAACTAGCGGGCTATTTGCCAATCTTGAGCTGATGAGGACAGGCCTATTAATCTCTTTTTTATTTCATTCTGCAGGGACCTTTCAGACAACAACCTAGCTTGCAGTTGTAACATCTATCTCTCAGTCTACGCCATCAAAGATCAAGTGACAGGAGGAGAATGTTCCACACCGTCCAGTCTGACCGGTACACTCCTAGGGTCATCGCAGTCCGCATCGCCAGACTACTTTCTCAATCAGGAGAACTACTTGTTCTATTGCAGTAAGTTGCTGTTTCCAAATAGACAGGTTTACGAACATATTCTAATTCAAACCTAAACCTGTATTCAAAGCCTCGTGGAAACTTATTGGAGATAATGGCGCCGGAGCAAATGTGGCTTGAAGAAATATCACCGAAACAAATGTGGCAAGGCAAATGTCGTCAGAACAAATGTCTCCAGAGTAAATGACACTTGAAGAAATGTTGCTGGAACAAATGTGGCAAGGCAAATGTTGTCAGAACAAATGTTGTCAGAGCAAATATCCCCTGAATAAATGTCACCGAAACAAATGTGGTATTGAAAATGTTGTCAGAACAAATGTCCTCAGAGCTAATGTTGCTGGAAAAAGTGTCGCCGAAACAAATGTGGAAGGCAAATGTCTTTGTACAAATGTAGCCCGAGCTAATGTCCCTGAATAAATTCATCAGAGTAAATGTCATCAGAAAAAATGTAGCCAGAATAAATGGTCCAGAGAAAATGTTGCCAGAGCAAATGTAGTCAGTGCAAATGTCGGTTGAAAAACATCTAACCGAAATATAAACGTTTCTTTTTTTTCCCCTTCTAGCTCCCTCTGAGATCAATGTGACTGCTCCAGCATTTGAGCAAATCTTGGTTGAGTGGCTGGCACCAGATGTCCTGTACCCACCTTACATGAACCAAACCAATAGCACAGAGTGGTGAGTGTCATTGACATTGTCCTTCAGGTTTTATGAAGGTCATCGACTACCAAGGTCATATGACATATATGTCGTATTGTTCTCCAACCCTTTTGCTTAAGTACAATTTGCAGTATTATAGTCACCTATACCAACCTTAAAGAAACCAAACTTTGTTTTATAATAGCACAGAGTGGTGAGTGTCATTGACATTGTCCTTCAGGTCTCATGAAGGTCATTGACTGGCAAGGTCATATGAGATTATGTTCTACTCACCAACTTTTTTGCTAAATTATAATATGTGAGTGATATAAATAATTACAGTCACTGCTTACATACTGCTCCCCTTCTCTCTCTCTTTCTCTCTCTCTTTCTCTCCCCTTTTATGTAATCAATTACACCAGTGCCAAAGCCCATACTGCTACGCCCCTCTTTCTCTCTCTCTCTTTCTCTCTCTTTCTGTATCTCTGTCTCCCCCCTCGTTCACATGCTCTCTCTGTCTTGCTTTCTATATATACCTAATGCAATTAATTTCTCTCTTTCTCCTTCCCTCTCAGGTCCTATGTAATCAATTGCACTAGTGCCAATGCCCCTACCATCACAGGCCTTATCGGCAACACAACGGATCTTAGCATCCTCTTTGAGTCTGACGACGGTGTCCAGTACGGAACAGACTACATCTGTACCATCAGACTAACATATGCAGGCAATACCAGCGTGGAGGGGCGGAGCATTCCTATAACAACACTAGAAAATGTTGGTAAGTGCATTTCTGATTGGTATCAAGATGCTAACGGCTTTCCATAATGTTTAAGTCCCACTTAGAGATAAGTTTAACTTAGGATCTTTGTGAAACGCCCCCCAAGTGTAGTAAACGGGTCCTGGTAGGAAGTTATGTTTGGAATGCTTTTAGCGCTTATTTTGAGCTACATGATATCACCTCTGACCCATCATGCATGGATGTGCAAGTCACAACTATCTCTCTTTATACGCTACGAGCTCCACTCACCAGAGCCATCTTTAGTTCTTTCTCCATCTCTCTCTATCTTTAGCCTTCTTCTTCATTATGTCTTACGATCTGTTACCTATCGAGTCTGACATCTATCTTTCATTCCATTCCACGAGCAGGAGAAGATGTTTTCCTTTTGATGTTACAGGTATCACTTTATATTCATTTACTTCTTTGAAATCTCCCCCTTTTCTAACGATCTTTCATCATTCATCCTTCAGCTTCAACCAACCTCACCGAGTCGGAGGGATTGGACATTTCACTGCAGATTGTCTATTATGATTTTAGGTATGTACAGCCAAACCTGCTTTAGTGACCACCTTCGTATAAAGACCACACTTTAAAGGTATATAGTGTGATGTGCGCTATACATGAACCAAATATTATTATATTATTAATGTTTCCCTTGACAATTGTTTCTCATAGAAACCTGTACAAAAGGAACCTGACATAAAGATCCACCTGTCTCTTAAGGCCACTTTTCATGTCACCCTGGAGTTGTCTTTATATACTGGTTTTACTGTAGTATGGATGGACAGCTAGCTCTGTTTAATCTTTTGGGACCACACCCAAAATGGTCTATACCGGTACTTGTGCAATATTCTACTTTGGAAGTGTGAGTAACGCATGTTTTGCATGGTTTTGTTTGGTCCAACACATTGATTCTACTAGGGGGAAAGTCGGGCTTGTGTGACTTTGAGTTATGCAGAGTTAACTGTGTTTGATATTCATTGATGCATCAGAAGGGATTGGTAAAATATATGAAGGGAGAGAGACAGAGACAGACCGAGAGAAAGAGAGAGTGTGTGTGAGGGAGACAGAAGGAGAAAGAGAGAGAGAGAGAGAGAGTGAGGGAGAGAAGGGGGAAGGGGGGAGGGGAGATGAAGTATGGATGAGAAAAGGGGAATACATGCATACAGAATTGAGTGAAGAAAAGAGAAAAAAGGGCATCATGACGAAAGAAACATAGGAAGAAGGGCTAGAGATAGAGGTAGGTGATATACACCCAAAATGAATGGGGGGGGGGGGCAGATAGTAGGAAACAAACAAGAGAGAGAGAGAGAGAGACAGAGAGAGAGACAAAGAGAACAGCCTTCTGGCAAATGTTGTGCACGCTGACAGTCCAGAGAACTTACAGGGACCACCCCTGAACATCTAGTGCCATTATCCCATTAGAAATCATATGTCTTCATTCAGCTTGCAATCTTTAGTTCATCTTCATGATAAGATGCATGGCCCTTTGAAGATTACCAAAAGATAGATGGAGAAGAAGAAGAAGAGAGACAGAGACAGGCCGAGAGAAAGAGACAGAGAGACAGAGACGCAGAGAGACAGAGAAGGAGAGAGAGGCAGAGAGAGAGAAACATAGAGAGAGAGAAGGAAATGCTATCATCCACCATGGAATTAATATTGTTTTGTCATTCCATCCATAGTGCCTCTGAAGATGATTTCGATTCCTCCACCAAAACCCTGAAGACCACGCCTACCTATGTCGACAGCCCTTTTCCCGCTTGGCTGCGAGAATCGGACGACCCAACCAGCGACACCTTCTCAGACTGGTTCAGGAATGTTGATGATAACTAGTTGTTTGAGACCAACATTGTCATCCCCTGGCTGAATACATCGTCTATTTATGATCCAATTAATAGGTCTGTACTATAACCACTTTTGATTGTGATAAAGATTATACAGTATATTCATTGTTTTTGAGATACATGTTGTTATTCATAGCATAATTTTTCATGACAATGCACATGCAGCAATGAAGGAATATGAATGCACAACAATATCAGTTTAGTGTATTCAAGTATAGAGTGGTGAAGTGTGACGTCATAAAAAATCTGTTTTTAGAATTTCTCAAATTATTCTTCATTTTCCGAAAGAGCATCAAAAATAGTGTCCAAATGTCGAAAAAAAACAATTGAATATGTTAAGTATTGGCTGAGATATGACCATTTGAATAAATATATGTCCGAAAGGGACTCAGTGATATATGCTCTGGCTCCTAATGGTTAGGAGCCAGAGCATATAACACAGTTCTTTTAAGCAATCTTTTATGACGTCACAGCTTCGGTACTCTATTAGTCTTAGAATTACAATCATTTTGTTTAAACTAAAAACCTCCAAAATATATTTCAAGTGTCCCTGTTTGGGAAGATGATGATTAATAATTGTTAAGCCTGATTGAATTAGCACTAAAATAATGATAAAAGTTATGATAGTCGGTTCTTATACAGTGCTCATGTCCATCAGACTTCACACTCCTGATGCTTTACAATTATTACCCCAGCAATAGCATGGCTGCCATTATGGCGCTCTAGCATTTAGGGGAATCAAGTTCTGCCAGTTCTACTCATTTACCTCTCCTTGGTCGAATGTGGCAACTGTAGATTAATAGCAGGGATTTGAACCCTAAACCTTGCACTTCACAGTCCAGCGACTTATCCACTAGACCACAGCATCTCTACATGAATTCTAATTAGTTAAATACAAGTATGTGTAGTGGCTCTGCTTGCAGTGTAGATGTGAATCCTGTGAGTTGTATTCTGTAGGGAAACGGTTTTCTGATGAATGCGATTTAACACACTCACAAACCCATAGACAAAGATCGTTTAAACTCTTTTTCATGGTAGGAATTTATTCCTTGAAACGCTAGAGTGTCGTATGGCAGCTGTGCAGGGTAATAAGCGGGAGCGCCAGGAGGGTCAAATCTGACTGACATGAGCGCTATACAAGAACCCACTATTATTATTATTATTATTATTTTAAGATTTACCTTAAGAATTTTCTTTTGAGGCCGCCATCCTAGTCATGCATCGCTTATGGTTGCGGTCTCCTGCACTTTTTCAACAGATTATTTATACTTTAAATTTATAATAATATGTTATGAAAATATTAAGTTTCGTTATTATATGTAAATATGTTTTAAACAGTTTGACATGAAGTTATTACTGTTTGTATATTTTGTATTACACCTTACGTGTATATGTCCTTTACTATTCAGTTATTATATTTGTGGAAATGCAGAAATGAAATAAAATAAAAATCTTACAGGTACTGGTCGGAATCCTATTTCCCTCTGGATGGTCTTGGCTATGCTGCAGAAGATCAGAGAGACTGTTCCTATGTCCTTCGCAACTTTGGGTAAGTTTTGTAATCATGGATGCCAGTTTGCAAAGCCTTTGCTCAATTTCAGGCCCTGTCGCTTCTTCATTTCAATTTTTGCATTTAAGGAATTTCTTCCACACCTGGGTGGAGTGTGGCCAATGAAGATTAGTATCGGCCAGAAGACGTAAGTGCCGTAGCGGAAGTCAAACCGTGAACCATGTGTTCCCCTGTCTGTGACCTCTCCACCAGACTATGACACCTCTAATTTTGAATATTTACATGGAACATGTAGATTTCATTCAATGTCAATTTTAATTCAATTTCAATTCAATTCTAATATTCTGTTCAATTCAATTTAATGTATTCACTCATTAAAACCACATAAAATACAAATACAAGTAAAGAAAAATATGAAATTACAAACATCATGACAATAGAGACAAGTATATCTCGGTTTTCAAATGAGTTGGGACAAAAGAAAGATATACATTATTGTAAATTTCATCCCTACATTGAAAATGTATTTGACCCTCTAAAAATATTTGGAAAAAGAACAATACAATACAATCCGTATATCAGGTGTTTGGCACAAAAGACAGTGCAAGCGAACAGTGTGGCAAACGAGGGGCCACGCAGAGAGGTAAAGAAATTAGCAACCGAAGTGTAGACCAATAAAACACCGTCAATTTAACTGTCTCATGTACGTTTCCATCATCACCTTTCAGGTTCACAAGTGCGATCCGAACCGGGATGCATTTCAATGGCAGCGAGGAGATCGCGGTTGGAGGAGGAGAAGAGATCTTTGTTTACGTCAATAAGATACTGGTCTTACAAGCTCAGCGAGAATACCAATCGGTTACTACATGTAAGAAGGTCAGCTTGGCCAATGCTGATGGTGAGTTAGTGTTGGGCTGGGATTTGCACCCAGGACCTTGTGTTCTGCAGTCGGGTGACTTATCCACAAGACCACAACACCGCTACAGTTTTGCCTCTAACAGTTCATTTTAAAAAAAATGGATCTATAACTACTGAATTTCTCCAATCCTTAGGCTTAATGCATGAAACACAGTCAATGGATCGATACATCAGAGACCTGTATAATTTGCAGATTATTATGCTATAAAAAAAATGACAATATTAATTGCTGACATGTAATCCTTGAGTTTGTAATCAAAAGCAAATCAATTGGCAGGAATTAGTAATGCACACATGCAACCAGTTTGAGTTTAATCTTTATTTAGTGTGTAAACACAAAATTCCATTCATTTGATTACATGAAAAATCAGTGTTTTGTTGAAAATTGACCGTTCAATATGTCATACAGAGTAATTTAGGGCTTGTTTAGATATGGCACATTAAATCCTGATCAAAACTGTAACTTTTTTTGGTAATGTGTACAATCAGTGGCAAGTACAACAAAGGAATAGTTCATATTCACTGAGCTCTGAATTTATGAGATTCAGAAATATTAAGCATTTTGCACTTTGTCATTCAAAATAAAAAGGTTTTGCCGCATAATACCTAAACAAGCCTGAACAGTGGCCAAAATGGAAATAGCATGCATTAAGTGTTTGATCCTTTGAATGTAAGTTGAATGAACTTTGCAAGAAATGTGAAGTGTCTCTTTGTTTTGAAATGCAGGAGGTGGCACAATTACACCACAAGAGGGCAGTATTGTGAATGGAGAGTGTGTGATTACCGGGAGCGTTCCCGCAGAAGCTGTTACACTCGACCTTGTGGTGAGAAAATACAGTTATTTATACTTTATACAATTTAAAGCAGGACTGCACTACTTGTAGCTTCTTGCACCCTCTATACAGCCAACAATGCCTAAGCGGTACCCATTGATCCCCCATGGTCCCCCTTTTCTGATGTTAATTGAGAGCAGATTTGATGAGATAACTTCCTGGCAGTGACCATGCTGGGAGGTCTAATTCCTCCTGGCCAAACTAGTGCAAATAGACTTTAAGAACAATTTTTGAAATTCTGAGAAAACAATCAAAATCTCTATTTGTTAAATCATTAATCATTTAATAGTACCAATAGAATTGCTAAAATAATGTTGGTATATAGCTGACAGTTTGGGACTACCGGTATCCCATGGTCTTAACACCACCCCACCCAATCATACTTAGCCCACTTTTAGTTCAGACACAAATTTACCAAAGTGGGCTAGCCCCACCTCACGTATGGGGTTAGTAGACCTGCAAAAAAGCTAATGTAAATTTTCTTATCCCAGGATAGGCCCTTAGTACGGGACTTAAACAGCGTGTGAGAAAAGCCATTAAAGTTAGTTCGGGGCTAAGGAAGCAAAACAAGTGTTGAAAGCATATTAGTCTCTCTATTTCAGGTTTTCTCTGCTTTTCTGAACAATATACTTTTTAAGGGGTTGATGTTTATAAAGCCAATTGCCCTTTTCGTTAACCCCACATTCCTGTATCATTTTCTTTGCTCCTTCTGTTTGTATTTTTCTTGTGATCAATCTTTTATCTGTATATCATGTATATATCATGTGTGTATGTTTAATGTTTCTTATGGAGAATTGAAAAATGAATGAAACAAAATTGTTATCTTGTTATTTTCAGGTCGGTGATGCGTATAGATTTGACATCTTTCACACGGAGAGACAGATGTGTGCTTCGGATTTCTTCTTAGAGCTGAAAAGTTTCAACGTGATCGGAGAAGAGGAGAGAATCATTGATCATTCCGTCCATATTAACGAGGGATTGGACGTCGATGGCATCGTGCAAACTCTCTCAGTAGCGGATTATTTCTCAACTGGCCCCAACTATAATGTTTCCATCATTAGTGGTATGATATTCTATGAGTTTTCAAATGAAACAAAATCTCTGCTGACAAAATGATTTGCGTTGTTACGAAGGAATCTTTAGTTTTAAAAGCCAGTGATGTTATGATTTTTCTCACAATGAAGTTTTTGTAAGTGAAATCATTTTGTTCGTACTTTTTTAATTACTATGATGAAATATTGTTTATTATTCTTGAAGTAGGGAATGCATTCAAACAACTTTTATCTGTACATTTCTAAGATTTCACAATTCCATTATTTTATGAAAGTCACTATCTAATGTAGAGTATGTTAAACTCTTTGTTTCATTATTACACTGCATGCTTACTTCTGTGTAAATGTAATTATATGTAATTCAAATTTATAACAATCAGTTTAAAGCAAAAGAGAAGTGATTTTGACGATTGGTTTGGATAAATCAGACCACCATATTTAATGTGGCAATATTCACTTTTTGTTAGGTATAGATATTAAGTTGTATGTTCATGTTTCATCTGCCATTTTCTTCCTTTTGAAACCAAGGTAATGAAGCGAGGCATTTTACCATAAAGAACTACACGACAGAGAACATTAATGCTGGGATCATCCCCACCACTGTGGAACCTACCCCTACCTACACCATTAATGGAACGTCCTTTGTCACATGCTCTTCCATTCCTGTGCAAAGTAAGTATTGCATACGCTTCATCTTACCGGTATTCAAATTTGTTCAAAAGGTTCATGACGATGAGGAGGAGGGGAAGAGTTGTGATGGTGGTGGTGGTGGTGGTGGTGGTGGTGACAGTGGTGGTGATAAGGATTGATGTGGATGATTATGACGAAAGTGATGATGATGATGGTGGTGATAATCATGATAATGATGACGAAGATGAGGATAATGATGATGATGTTGACGATGATGATGGTGATGGTGATAATGATGATGGTGGTGATAATGATGATAATGCTGATAATAATGATTGTGATGATGATAATGATGAGGATGATGATAATGATGAGGATGAGGATGATAATGATGATGATGGTGATTGCGGTGATGATGATGATGAAAGGATGATGATGAGGATGCTGATGAGTATGGTGATGATGAAAGTTATGATGATGATGGTGATCATGATAACGGTGATGAGGAGGATGATGAGTATGAGGATGATGATAATGATAATGGTGATGAGGATGAAGATGAGTATGGTGATGATGATGGTTATGATGATGATGATCATGATAATGGTGATGAAGATGATGATACTGATGATGATGGTGATGATGAGGGAGATGACAATGATGATGTAGATGATGGTCGTGGTACTGATGATCATAACAATGATGACGGAGGATATTGTGATGATGATTGTAGTGATGATGATGAAGATTTTAATGATGGTGATGGCTGTTGTAATTATGATAACAATCATGAATAATATTAATGAAAATGTATACCCAAGAGTACTTTCAACATATGAGTAAGCCTATCTTTTTTCTTTACATACCATTCAAAGCTGTACGCAAAAAGCACTCATTTATTAAAAGTAAGTTAATAAGTTGATGTTATCAATTTCAAAATCAGAGGCTCTAAATATATGCGTATGAATGTATCTAGAATATTTTCCTTCTATATGTCATTTATTTTATGTTGTATTTTAACCATCATGGCGTATTTTACCTTGTAAATGACCATGCAATTCAGCTTCGGCTGCAAGAATGTCATGTTAAATAAACCCTTATTGAATTGAATTGAATTGAATAACATCTATTTCTTTCTCTTGTTCTGTAGTCACTGAGCCCGATGAGACAGGCATCCAGGAGTATGATGTCCACACAGACCAAGCTCTACTCACCATCGACGTTGAAGTGGACTACGAGGTTGCCTATGACTACCTTCTCATCATCAGCGTAGAAGACAATAACTCATCCCCGCCTCGTTCAGGAGAGTTAGCGGTTCAGGTGGGTGTTTCACAAAGATCCTAAGTCGAATTTAACTCTTAGTTGGACTAAGTCCCAAACATTATGGAGAGCCATTTCTAGCCTTAGAATAAAATATACTCAAAAGCAAAAATTCAAGTATTTAAAACTTTTTTATGAATTCCACATCAAGAACATGAAAACTCTTTGATAATAGAAAATTTGAATGATTTGAATCAACATGGTATGCCTTTTAAAATAACTTTTACAAAATATTTTCAAAGATGCTAACGGCTTTCCATAATTGCTAAGTATAACTTAGAGATAAGTACAACTTAGGATCTTTGTAAAAAAAAAACCCAGGAGTCTCAAGTCTGACAGACGTGGGCGATGGGTGCTTGTGCCCACAATAAATAATACAATTTCACACAATAGGCCTACCCTATCAACCTTCATTCCTTCGGCAAAGCTAGGTCATGTGTCTGAGCATTATACAATGTAATGTTTTCAGGTATTACAGTGGTAATGATATATCTGTAAAGCGCTTACCGTATTTGCCGGCGATAATGCCGCAGCGCCGTTTAGGCCGCATCCCCTATTTTGACATTAAAAAAAAAAAAAAAAAAATTGGTCGAAGGCGGGATTCAATCTTTTGCGGACACATGTGTATTAGGGCTGGAAACCAGCGCTTTAGACCACTTGGTTATCCCGACTCTAATGCCTACCCTGCAGATTTTTCAGATATATACATTGAAATGGATTGAAAATGGCGACTTCGCGTGCTGGATGCTTCGCGGCAGCTCCGTTAAACAGGCCCTTCGTTTACTTTTGCAATACAGTGAGACGAACTTACGGTAAATCTTCGTGTTTAAGACGCACTTTTTTGGGGGGTGCGTCGTATACACAGGTACAGAATATTTTGAGTCCTCAAAATGCAACTTTTTATTAGTTTTCAAAAATCTCTGTGTCTCAACATGAATTTCATAATGAAAACAAAGAATAGAATCTACTATATGAAGTAAAACTACGTTCCTAATTTGAAGGGAAGAGATTTTGATTTTGATTTTTTTTTCAGTCTCGATAAATTATGCCCTTCGCAAAGCACTTTGCCGGCCGAAGCTCTCCCGTGTCTTCAGCTCACTCACCTGTATCATGCAGCTCAATACACGGGGGCAACCTGCGCAGCAGCTAGCTTCGTAAGAAACAATCTTTCATGTCCCTTCTTTTACTTTTTGGCAATATGGTACAGATTTAGATCTAAATGCAGTAATTTGTGCCAATACATTGCAAAAGTAAAAGAAGGGGCCGTATCCAGCATGCGAAGTCGCCATTTAAATCCATTTGAATGTACACACTACTAGAAACTTCTAGGTATGGCATCGGTGCGCTGGCTATGGGAGGCAATCTATGTGTGTGTCGGCACGGGTTCGATCCTGCCGTCGATTATTTTTTATTTTTTATTTTTTTAAATCTCTAAAGTCGGGATGCGTCTTATACACGGGTGCGTCTTATACACAGAGATTTACGGTAGATCAAAATCTATCGACATATGTTGTTTTTTTGAAGTTTATTTTCGTCTTCATGTCAACAAAATGCAAGATAAAATTGTCGGTAGGATGTGTGGAAATGTCCTTTACCATAGTGGTACAGTTATTGTACCGTTCGTAGTCCCATATGTGCAAATTCCTGCTGGTTTTGACTTACTTTTCTCTTTTTTTTTTTTTTACTCTTTCGCCGCAAAGGCCACACCCCGACTTTTTGATTTGCTCTCTCCTGAAAATACTGTGGCGTTTATGCCGGAAAATATGGTACAGACATTGTTGATGTATTAAGCGCTATCATCATCAATAGTGATCTGTCAGTTTATGACAGGTTCAGTGACCTAATCAAAATTCTACATCAAGTGTCTCTCCAAGTTCCTCGGTCTTTAGTCAAGGTTTGAGAATTGTTGAAAGCAAGTATTATACAGTAGAAGAATTTAATTCTAGTTTTAATTCATCCAATAATAACGATCAAATGTACGGTGACTCAAACTCCATGAATCTTCAAGCCAATCCTGACTTCAGTCTATTTCACGTTAATAGTAGAAGTATGAATAAGAATTTTGAGTCCGTACAAGAACTTTTTTTTACAATTAAATAGCTTCCAGTTTTCCATAATAGGCTTATCTGAAACTTGGCTCCATAAAAATTCCCCACCTCTGTTTAATATACCAAACTATCACATGATTCGTTCTGATCGTGACCATGGTAGAGGGGGCGGAGTAGCGCTATACATACATAATAATTTCAAAATTAAAGTTAGGTCTGACGTACACACTGAAGGTGCTGGAGATTTATATATTGAAATATTAAATGAAAAAAACAAAAACATAATAGTTGGCATAATGTATAGACCCCCTAATCATAATGTAGAAATTTTCTTGGACAATTTTGATAGATGTCTTGATAC
Organism: Hemicentrotus pulcherrimus; assembly: GCA_003118195.1. Taxonomy (NCBI): domain Eukaryota; kingdom Metazoa; phylum Echinodermata; class Echinoidea; order Camarodonta; family Strongylocentrotidae; genus Hemicentrotus; species Hemicentrotus pulcherrimus. The sequence continues at coordinate 30,968 of BEXV01002073.1, read as the reverse complement.
TGTTTCCCAAGAAAATAAAGAAGTTTATATAATGGGCGATTTTAACATTAATCTTTTAAATTCTGATGATAACCACAGTGTGAAATTTAGTAGTACACTGCAATCTTACGCATTTAACTCACATATTGATAAACCAACAAGAATTTCATGTATTTCTCAAACTCTCATTGACAATATTTTTTCGAATGTAGCTCATAACAATTTTACAAATGGTCTGTTATATTACGATATTTCTGACCATTTACCGATATTTATTATTTCTAAAGTTCACCTTGTTAAAAAAATGACTAAAAATCATTTTGCAATGCATAGAAAACAGACAAAACATCATATTGAATCTTTCAACTTTGATTTAGCCAAAGAAGAATGGGTCGAGGTATTAAGTGCATCTGACGTAAATGTAGCATATGAAAAATTTCTAGAAATTGTATTACATTATTATCATAAGAATATACCCCTTGTCAAAATAAAAAAGGTAAAAAGGCCAAACAACCATGGATTACTAAGGGTATTTTGCGTTCCATAGTCGCCCGCAATAAGCTGTATAAGGAAGCCCTTACAAGTCAATAACGACAAGCTTAAGAAGTATAAAACGTATAGAAACCATCTTACATCTCTTATACGATTGTCCAAGAAGCTTTATTATTCCAACAATATAGAAAGTAATAAAAGTAACAATAATTTATTATGGAAAACTGTAAAGGAACTCTTAGGCAAGAAAAATACAGAAAGTAATAAATGTTTCTTAATTAATGAACAACAAATAACAGATCCAATTAAAATTTCAAAAGCTTTTAATGAGTATTATATAGCTGTAGGCCCTAATTTAGCAGCTAATATTGATTCAGGTGACATGGACTACAATAAGTCCTTGAATTTCCCACGTGAAAATTCATTATTTCTTACTCCAACCAATGATCATGAAGTTATTAATGTAGTTCAACACCTTAATTCTACAAAATCTAGTGGCCATGATGGTATAAGTGTTCACTTATTGAAACAAATAATCTTTAATATCGTAACCCCCCTGACATATGTATTTAATTTATCAATTTCAACGGGTGTATGCCCACATTTGCTTAAAATCGCTAAAGTGATTCCTATTTATAAAAAGGACGATTCCTCAGTAATAAGTAATTATAGGCCAATTTCATTATTACCAAGTATATCTAAAATTCTCGAAAAAATAATATATAAAAGACTTAACACTTTTTTACAAAAAAATAATTCATTGATTCCTAACCAGTTCGGATTTAGAATTGGTCATTCTACTGATTACGCAATTTTGCATATGTATGATAAAATAATTGAGGCTTTTGCAAACAGTGAACATATTGTTGGAGTATTTATGGACTTGTCAAAAGCTTTTGACACGATTGATCATAAAATATTAATTCATAAATTACAATACTATGGCGTAAGAGGTCAAGCTCTCACATGGTTTACAAATTATTTACAAGACAGACAGCAATATGTTTCTTTCCAAAATCATGAATCAACAAAATTAACAATTAAATGTGGAGTACCGCAAGGATCTATATTGGGTCCATTGCTTTTCATTATTTATATAAATGATATTATTGAAACCTCTTCACTTTTAAATTTTATCATCTTTGCTGATGATACGAGTATTTCTTATTCCCACAAAAACTTTGATACGCTCATAACGCGCTTAAACTGTGAATTAATGAAAATTTCTAGGTGGTTTAAATCTAATAAATTGTCATTAAATCTTAGTAAAACAAATTTCATTCATTTTAAACAGACCAACTTACATGATATAAGAAATTGCAATATTGAGATTGATGGCTTGCCTCTCATTGAAAAACAATCTGTTCAATTTTTAGGAGTCACTATTGACTCTCATTTAAATTTTAATGAGCATATACGTAATATACATACATCAATATCAAGGAATATTGGAATACTGTACAAGTTAAAAAATATTCTTTCTGAAAGATCTATGATTATATTATACAATTCTCTAATTTTATCACATGTGATATATTGTAATATTGTATGGGGTAATTGTAGTTTAACAAGAATTAATTCCTTATTTTTGCTTCAAAAGAGAGCAATTCGTATGATCACTAACTCACATTATATATCACATACGGAACCTTTATTTCAGCGTTTAAAAACATTAAAAATACAAGATATTCACATTTTTCAGACATGCATTTTTATGTATAAATATTCTCACAATCAACTACCATCCCTATTTCATAATATTTACAGTTTAAACTCAAACATTCACACATACCCCACCCGTTGTTCAACAAATTATCACTTAGAAAATCCTAAAATACTTTTAGCACAAAAATCAGTAAGACATCATGGACCAGATGTTTGGAACTCCTTACCAAATTCAATAAGGCATTGTTCATCTCTCTATTCTTTTAAAGCATCTCTCAAAAAATCTCTTATATCGAAGTATCTACATAACTGATTTCAACATGCAGTAGGCAATTGTCAAATTTTGGTCACATTGCAACTTAGTTTTGCAAATTTTGTTTTCTATTTAGTATTCTTAGTCTCCTTTATTGTAAAGGCTATATTTGTCTCCACTCCACTATACCACACAGAGCTACCTGCACTTCCACTATTCGTTACAAACACATACAAACAAGCACGCTCGCGTGCACATGCACAAACACACACACGCAAACACCCACACACAACACACATACTCACACACACACATACACGATATATATACTCACTTGCACAACACACTCACAAACTCATACTCAAAAATCGTTTGAACACTTTTTCTTTTTAAGGTTTACCTTAAGATTTTGTTGTTGTTTGTTTGTTTGTTTTTTGAGGCCACCATCCTTGTCAAGCTTTGCTTATGATTGCGGTCTCCTGCACTTTTCCAATTGAAAAGTTCGGATAATACTTCAAATTCATGATTATATGTAATGGAAATATTAAGTTTTGTTATTATATGTACAATTATGTAAAAAAACATTTTGACATGAAGAAATTATTGTTTGTTTATGTTGTGTTATACCTTACATTTATATGTTCTTTGTTATAGTTATTGTTATTTTATATGGAAAAATGCAGAAATAAAATCAAATCAAATCAAATACGTTTCAGTGTTTCATACCATGTTGCTCCACATTCTGTGATAAAATCGTCTAGAAAGACTTTAAGGGTTCTTCCCCTCTTCTTCTTTCCATGGATACGACCTTCTATGACTCTGAGCATCAAACCCTCATCATGCCGCATTATGTGTCCAAGCCATTTGCGCTATATAAAAGCGGAATATTATTGTGTTATGTATTCTTACTTTCTCTTCTCGTAGATATATGTTGATGATATCAATGATAACTGCCCCATCTTTAGCGGTGACGACAGTTTCCAGTTCTTCCCTCTCCCTGTTCTTAATAACGCTGAGCTGGCCGTCGTCAATGCGAGTGACGAAGATTCAGGAGTTAATGCAGAGCTGACCTACCTCTCCCAAGCTCTATCAGAAGAGTAAGTAGTAGTAGTAGTAGTAGTAGTTGTAGAAGTAGTAGTAGAAGTAGTAGTAGAATGGCTTTATTAGAACAACTGCAAAATGGTAGCCCGAAAGCTGAATTACATTTCAAGTTTTACAAGTTCAGTTTTAAAAGGCATTTCAACAAAACTTTGATATGGACTAGTACAAATAATACACAGTAAAATAGATCTTATTGCTTATACATCTTATTATCTTATTACATATTCCATACTTGCAAACAAACAGAAGAGTAAGTGAAACTTAAAACGTTTTCTAAAGGCTTGTTCAGGTACGGAGCGGTAAATATAATCGCCAAAAAAAACACATCCACCATATGCTTCTTTACGTGTAAATAAATGGCCACTGGCTGCAACGATTAAAAGACATGCACGTTTTTACTGAGCTCTGTGTTATAAATGATACAGGAATGCGAAGCGTATTACACTTATAACATCATCGTCATCATGAATAAGTTGCCATGGTTTTGGCACGTTATGTCTGACCTAGCTTTAACTGAGCTTTTTGAGAGCTAGTTTTTCCTGAACATTTACAAACATGATATAAAACAATATATCACGATGACATGTGCAGGGCATGGTTGATGAACACAAAAAGATTAACAAAACTTACAATAAATAATAAACCCT
>BEXV01002072.1:64887-77710 GCA_003118195.1 Hemicentrotus pulcherrimus | reverse complement strand
CCCTCTATTCAGGACAAGGTCAGTAGGTCACACAAGATGTGTTTGTAGTAGCCTTTTGATAGCTTTCAAATAGAATCTAGTCAATATTATTTCATTTCAACTCTCACCGGGTTACCGGACCTTTCCGGGTCCCGTTAAGAAATTTGGAAAATTGCCGGGTCGGGCCGGGTCCTGGTTTTGGGTTCCGAGCTACATCACTACTATTCATGTCTCGATCTATTAACTTACAAGTTAGCACCTGCTGAAATTCCCATCGGCTACTGGTGTCGTAGATTTCCGACAACGTTGACAGATACTCTGTACCGATGATGACTTATGCTATGGACGTTTACGGCAAAGCAGAACTTACTTGGGAATCCAGGGTAGGTTTCAATCCCCTGGCCGCCCACCGGTGACTCTACTCTATACAAAGTCAATGTAAAATGCATCATGATCAAGAAAATCATTGCGGAACCCAGATCGGAAATATGAAACGTCTGTGAAAATGCAAACTTATTTTTGCGGACGATCGTTGTTTATGTGAATGATCCTTATTACCGCCCCTACTGCCGGTTTCCTTTTTTTTCTGGGACGCACTGTATAGATCTATCCCACCAAATAGACCCTACACTCTTTTTTGGTCTAGGGAAATTATTTTTTTCTCCATTAGGCCCCTATTTGCAAATTAACATGATGATCAAAGAAAATAATACCAATTGAAATGTAAAAACAATTTCCTGATTCTCAGATTTGTTTTATCATAGGAATCTACCAGAAGCTGACATTGACAAGTAGGAAATAAAAGCCTGAATTACAATAGGATTATAGAGACAAGGGAAAGAAAGAAAGAAAGTGCAACTATGCCTCAAGATGGGAGATACAGACGAAGGTCTAGGTCCAGATCCAGGAGTAAAAGAAACAGAAGGCGAAGGTGAGACTCTCAATCACTTATGGAGTAGAATGAAGTGTTTATCATTATAACAAATATGAAAGCCTTACTGCCCTGTATTAAATTTAAACCAGTTGCTGGGGTAAAATGTAAGCTTTTGTTCCAAATCAGGTTTGAATAGAGAGAGTTTCCATTTGTTAAACAGGTTAGTTTTAATTGAATTTGATTTTTTTTTCTTCCATTTTTAGCAAATTAACTATTAAAAGAGAACATTGTCACCTGAGGTGCATACATGTACATGAAAAATGCAAAATAATAAACATGCTGTTCAGCAATTTAATGAGACTTTTTATGTGTAGGTTTGGGAAAGATGGGACCGATCGTACAATTAAAAAAGTTTTTCTTACTTTTCCACAGACACGGATCATCAAAGTAAGTACGCCCCCAGGGTCTGAAGATGGTTACGTAATATGAGGTGAACGTCCCCTCTATAGGGGATGCTATTTGCTGAAACAAGCCTGGGAATAAAAGAGGGGATGTAATGTGCTCATGCTTGAATGCAGTGCGGAGGAAGAGGAGGAGGAGGAGGAGGAGAGAATTTGGCCTATTATTTCATCTCTAAAAAAGAAATTGGAATGGAGGACAACAAAAGGAAATAGAGGCAGTGATCATCTGGTCCAAATTGAGATGCTAACACCCAAGGAGATCCACAAGAAGTTCAGATGATTTGATGATGTCATTGAGAGTGTTTAAAGAAATGTTGCATGTCCTGGTCATCTTCAATTATTTCTACTTCAACCTTCCTGTGCAATGGCTGGCATGAATCTCACTTTAGGTGTACCATCCCCAGCTCCCAACAGAAATGTTTTATTTGTATTGCAGCATCGTTTTCAGTAAACAATCGACCCATTTCACTGACATTCAAGCTTTTTCTAGGGAGTTATAATGTTAGTGTTGAATATGATATTCAAAATTCTTGATGTTTCTCCTACTTTTGTCCAGGGGTCTCTTTCTGTTTGCAAAATTCACCCAAATTCTTCTCTTAAAGTGTACCAATAACTAAAAAAGATTTGTTTTGCTCTAGAAATTAAGGGTTCAATTTGGCTATAGTATACTCAAAATGCGATCTTCAGTTATTACTTCTAAAAAAAATTAGAATTCAATCTCGGTGAACAGTAAAATATCTAGTTGGGTAGAAAACATGTAGTTAATGCACATTTACACCGTCACATAGAATAGGGCAGGCATGAAAGCCAAGTCCGATTTGGGTGCTGCAGGGTACTTTATCCTTTATTTTCTTCTTACAATCATACTTCTACTTCATAGTTTACCTATAGAATACCAGGTTAAGTTTTGTTAAGGTTAATTTGATCTATTCTAGCTATACAGATATTATTTTTCAGGTGATTGGGAGATTTTAAGACAATCAATGGTACTTATTTCACCAAGATCGAAATGAGAATGCAAACTATTTTACTAACGTAGCAAATTAACAGGAAGCTTGAGTTGTAAATTAGGGGAGTGCAAAAAAGGGAAATTTCTTTTGAATGAGATAAATGCAATCATTGTATTATACTGTCGGTGTCAACCAACTGTCACTACAAATTCATTTTTGATTAATACTGAGGTAGAGGGGTGACTAAACAGCTCCAGTTATCTGAGCTTTCTAAGCTCCATATTTTGTGCAAATGTGCTTAGAAGAAGAACCTTGGAACCAACCATCAAGTCTTTCTGTGTGGTGATGAATTGCAGGAAGGATTTCATAAAATAAATCAACAATAGATGCTGATTGCTGATGATCAAGATGAAAGACCTATTAACCTTGGATGTCACTGCATAGAGGTTGCAATGACTTTTCAGATCCAGTGAGACCGTCATTGGCACTGAAAGATGACCACCTGATCTGTATAGATGACCACATGATCTCTTAGATGATCAGATCTGGTGGTAATGAACGATGACGATTCAACAACTTTTCTAAAAAAGCCCAGTAAAAAAGATGAACAGAAGACCTAATTAGACAAATCTGTTTGGCTGGAGACAGGTGGAGAGATGATCATGAGGCAATGCACTGCACCATTTGCATTTGACATCTTGAGAACAACATTTCTGATCAACTTTACAACTGGCATGTGTTGGAAATGTGAAGTACCGGTACCCAACTCAATTCTGGAGTCAAAAAGATGAATGTTGATGAAGGCAGGTCCCTTTTGACTAAAAAGAAGGTGCAGATCGGCAAAAAAAAACACAATCTTCACATGGTACAATCGGAAGGACAGGAAAAGCAGCATAGATGGGGTATGGCGACTCCTTGAAGTGGGCAGTACAGACCAGAGGTGAACCTAGTCTGATGGCCATTTGATGAAAAGTCCAATTGAGATGTGGATGATAGACACTAGAGAAAGAAAGTGTTGATTCAAGGTGGCAGGTCCACACTTAACAATTCTTCATGAAGAAGGAATCTTTATTGCACTCTAGAAGAAATGATGTGGATTCACGAAATTGTCATAATAACAAGTTCCCTGACATAATGACAGTCCATTTAAATGTTTGTTAAATATAAATCTACGCATTTCAAAGGGTTGTTGGCGAACTTGTAGTTATGACGGTTTCGTGAAACCCTGCCTAGGTCCCAGGAGCCGATAAGAATTGTAAATAAGAGGTGAACCAAACTCTTCTGGGTCCCGTTCATAAAAATTACCATTGATGGTACCTTTGCCATCAATGGCAACTACATGTACCATGGTAACAGGGCTCTATAGCCAATCAAAATCAAGGTTTCCATGGTAGTTACCATTGATAGCAAAGTTACTATCAATGGTAAGTTTTGTGCAACGGGCCCAGGTTGATGAACACTGATGATATGACTTGCATCACCATCTTTATTACAGGATAAGGTGGTATGATACCCAAAATCAAACTGCAGCAATCCAAGTCCACTAGCATGATGATCTGAAAGGGAAAATTGATGGATTATAAATTACCTGTACAACAGAAAAATAAGAGCTAAGGAAGGAGCAAGCTGAAGAATGGCACTGAAACGAACAGTGACACACCAAGTCCAGTTCCATGAGAGGGACGTTTGTTTGCCAGACCAACTGAAGCTTTAAAGGGCAATACCAGAGAGGGTTGAAAGAAGAGAAGGAAGAAGGGTTGTCCAGAATATATGAGACTTTGCCAAGAATCCCACCATACATAGGTTGCCATTGAGGAGAGGAGAGAAATCTACAAGTTGAAGCCAAGCAGATTGATGACCTGAAAAGAGAAAATACATATTTAGCCAATCAAACCATGTTACACAAAAAACGTTAAAAGAGACTCTGAGACCAACTCTCATTTGCTGAGTTGGATGGACTTTGAGGTATGTTCTGCTTAAAGGCAGACATACATGTAGACTGAAGTGAAAGGCTACTGAGATGACAAAGTGATGAATGCCACACAGAACTGGGAATGAAAAGCATATCAGAAGGCTTGTTTTGTTATTGAGACTTTTAAGACTGATCCTTGAAGGACAGCTACTCTTTCTCTACCTATTGAATTCTGTGATGGACTGATGAGAATAGCATGGTGCTCAAAGGAACAACTAAAGAAATAAAAAGAAGAACAACTTCACTTTCTCTACCTTATACCAAGTATTGAATTCTGTGGCGGACTGATGAGAATGGAATGGTGCTCAAATGAACGCGGAATTGTCCAAAAGACAGACAGATGTGATAACTTTGAAGGAACAGAGGCTGAGATGTCAAAGGAACCCTTAGAACTTAGGCCAGAATCTTCAGCATTTGGTCATGGCAAGCTGAGGATGTCATTGACATTGTCACCGTCAAGGTCACAGTCAAGGTCATTGCCTATGACATTGTCATCGCCTTTGTCTTTGGCAGTGTATTTGACATTGTCATTGTCATTTTAGATCACAGATGATATGGAAGGACCTGGAGAAGACAATATTGGTACAATGAAATGTCCAAAGGTCTCTGGGAGAGAGAGGAAAGAGACATGTTAACACCAACAGGAATTACCAAGTATTCTCCAAGCTAAGATGAAAGCAAACTTTGGTGTTCATATTGAGGGTCGGGGATTATGACAGAAGGATTCAGGACATGGTGAACAACTACACAGCAGGTATGCCTCGGATGGAGAAAACAAATGACTTATGAATTTCACTAGGGATGGAGGAGGAGAAAAAGCAATGAAAGATGAAATAATAAAGACAACAAAAGAGACAGATGGAGGATGGAGAATGTAGATGAGTTAAATACCAATTTGACTAGAAGATGAACAAATTTAAAAGGTGACACAGGATTAAATGATCTGAAAGGACTACCCAAGAGACCAGTGGATAAAACGAGATGCAAATGACAGAAATTAAGAAATGCAGTTGAGATTAAACCAACTTCAACTGATTTTTAGAGGACCACCTAAGAGACAAGTTGGTCAATGGAGACAGAATGAGGACGCAAATACAATAGTGCTGGAGGAGGAACATGACCAGAGCAATACAAGATGAAATGCTGTGAGAAGACTTCCTTAGAGACAGATGAATGAAACGAGACACAAAATAAGAAATGCAGATGAGATGAGACCAACTTGAACTGAGGTAGAAAACATGAAAAGAGCAAATAGATGAAACACTTAGAGAAGTTGACCAAGGAGACATACTGTATAAACCAAATAGATGTAAGATGGATGATGGAGAAAGCAGATGAAATAAAACCACCTTTACTGGAAGACAAAATAAAACGGCAGAGGATTTAACATTCTGAGAGGAGTACTTAACAGACTGATGCATGAAATGAATGCAACTCGAGATATGCAGATGACTCAACACTATATGTAACTTTCAAAGAAAACATGAAGAAAGTAAAGCAAGATGAAATATTTTGAGAAGACTATACCAAAGAGACGGGGATCAATTATATGCCGATGACATGATACCAAATGTAACTGGAGAAGAAAACAAATGAAAAGAGCAAAGCAAGATGAAACCTTTCTTTTGAGAAGACGAGGTAGTGAAATGAAGGTTTGAGAGATGAAAATGACATAATACCAAATTTCTTGGATAAGGAGAAATCTGCATAACATTCCAACTTTCAGGAGAGCAATACAGGATAAAATACCAGAATAACAGAAGGAGCTACACTTTGAAAAATGCCAATCCAATGATATATAAATTTCCTGAAGTACGAGAGGAGAAAAGGCAAACATGAGATGGGATTAAGAGATTGATGGAGGTGTTCATGGAGGAGTGCTCGGATGGAAAGAAGGTTGAAATCAATAAAGGGCCTAAGTCAAATCTCTGAAGTTGGTTAATTTACTTGCATCTCTTAAATATCACCTGTATTTGCTATAAACTTAGTCAGGAGGTGAGTACTCTGCATGTATGCTTGAAATGTACTGTCTGCTGTGATGTGATAGTAGAGTTAATATGAGCATGATAGATTTTTAAGTGTACCAATCATCAAAAGTATTTTGTTCTGAATGTTACGGGGTTCATTGTCACTATACTTTGTTCAATATACGTGTATGAGCTTCAAAATTAACTTCTCTAAAGAGATATTGTTGAAATACTCTGTCAGTTAACAGAAATTGACTTGTGAGTAGACTACTTGAAACACTAGTACGCACTTGTATAGAATAAGGCCTGCACAGATTCTTTTATTTCTTCATACATCTCATCCGTTAGCCCATAGAATTTTGGGTATACAGGTAGTTTTTTTTGTAGTTGATTTCATACATCATTCATACATGTATTCACAAATTATTTTTCTGAGTGATTGGTTCATTTGTTGGCTAAAATTAGTGCATGACACTACCTTAACATGAACATGAGAGATAGGTAACAGTATTTCAATTATGACATGCTAGTCATATCTTTTTCCACATTGTTTTTGTTTAGTTGATTTTCTTTTTTTTAATGACCATAAGTCAATTTGTGCCCAAAATGACAGATGTTGTATGTGATTATAAGAGGTACATGTATGCATGCAAATTTTAAAGATGCTTTAACAGCGTATTCTTCAATGTAAGCAAACTACATTGTATGATGTTTACAAGTTCAATAATTCTGAATGTCAGTACCACAAAACATAATTACATTGATAGGCAATGGTCATTAGACTTTTTTTTTAAGTGACCAGAGGAGTGTTTCACAAAGACTATGATCGACTTTAAGTTGGACTTAACTATGGCAGGCCGTTCATGCCACTTGTTGCTCTCACTATTGGTCTCTCAATTATGATCTTTAGATAATATTTGTTCCTACAATAATGAACTATGAAACAAATGTCAACTCTGTAGATCTGTGACCATGATTGGTACAGTACGTCCCTTGAGAAACCAATGCCAGTAAACAATAATAGAAACTAGTGGCATGAACAGCCTGCCATAGTTAAGTCCCACTTAAAGTAGATCTTAGTCTTTGTGAAACACTCCCCTGATGTTAAAAACTGATTTTTGCTTTAAGAGTCATGATAAAAGGCAATTATATAGACTGTAAAGCAAGAATAAAAGCTGTAGCAGCATATACCAAATGTTCTGTACAGCATTCCAGAAACCTCCTAGGTTTAGCAGTCACTTTAACAGTATCCGAACAGGATTGCTATATATATATATATATATATATATTATAGATCACTTAATATTAATATGCATTATGCATGTCACTTTCGTTCATTTTACTTCATTGATTTCACTTTAAACAAATATTTTCCTGTTTGCTTGCACCTTGTTAGATGTATGATTTTAATTCTAGGAGCCTCAAAAGATTTTACCTATGCTTTCATTTTGGTAGGTCATTACAGAAATGCATGTACCTGGTTTGTTCTCTATCAGTTTTAGGATATTTGAAGTGATTTACTAGCAGACTGATGGCCAAACCCCCATATCACCATACATAGTATGAAAGTACATTAAAGTGATTACAAAGAATGATACTGAAAAGTAGCCTAAGAAATACATGCAAATACAGCCAAGCTACATGTACATGCATGTTTAACTTTCATTCAAATATGCCATATGTTTCCAGTTGAATACATTTTTTTTTAATTACAGTATATGTTTGCATACATTTTCCATAGACTCGAACATGAGTTATCTCAGGCTTTTAATAGTACATGACTACTTGTATTAAGTGCAAAGTTCCTCAAGCAATATTCTCTTTTTTAAATGTGCAGATCTTCAGGATCCAGCTACTCCAGATCTCGATCTCGATCACCAGAGAAGCGATACCGTAATAAAGACCGGTCTTCACGAAGAACTCCACCAAAGTATCGTCGTTCCTCTAAACAGTCACCCTCACATGAAAGAAAGAGGCAGCAGAGATATGACCGTCAATCCCGCTCTGAGTCATCATCTCCGAGGCGCCGATCACTTGAGAAGAAAGAATATCTGGATACCTCCAAGGTGCTGACCGGTAACTTCTCCAACATCCCTGGACTTGATTACATAGGCCGAGGAGGAAAAGGAGCCGAGAATGAGTCCAGTCAGGATCTGGATTTGCGCCTCAGGGAGCTTGAGACGCAGGGATCTGCAGGGTCCTCTAGGTCCAGAGCTGCAGAACAACCAAAGAATTCACAAACAGACTACTATGATTCCAAAAGAGGTTCGCAGGAAAGTTACAAGCAGCGTAGTAGGTCACCCAGCGAGAAGAAGTATGAGTCATCAAGATACTCCAAGGAAAGAGCCATTTCTCCTGACAACAAGAGATATAGGGATCAGAAGGATCAGAAACGACCCGATTATGGCATCAGAGTTGAGGTAAAGAGAAAGCCATCGCCAAAAAGAAGAAAGTTTGATCCTAGTCTGGTGTTCATACCACGCAGGAAGGATGAAGGGCTGCAGCAAATATTTGATCGCCCAGAAATCATAGTCCGCAACTTAGAGGATGATCCTGAAATGTACCCTGAGAAATATGAACGCTTTGCTTGTTGGAGGAAGTCTCCAGAGCGTAGCCAACGGAAGAATGATAGAGGATACAGCAGAGAGAGGGAGGAGAGACCAGGGAAGCAAAACAGACATCACAAAGATGGCAGGAGATCTCCCAGTCCAGAGCCACCGCAACCAAGAAAGGCAACGGTCATGATGAAGCCATTCACTGTCTTTGAGAAATACGAACAATCTTTGCGAAACAAACCAGCACAAGCACCACAGGAGGTGGATAACTACCTGCAGCGCCCTCAGGAGTTCAGTCTGTCCCACAGTTCTCTGCCTCTGTCAGGGTCTCTGTCAGGGACCACCAGCATGTTTACTTCTAGCATGGGTTTGAACAACGTCCTCGACGTAGACAGTGACCTCCGAATGGACTTAGATGTTCGTCGTCAGTTCCTCGTGCGGGAAGCTGAAAAACAGCTGGATTTGCAGCAGCTCCACTCCGCTACATCCCCAACCCTAGGCAGGCTGACAGGGTCGGTATACTCTCTTGATCGAAGAGAGATTGCTTCGTCAGATAGAAGACCTGTGAGGGAGAGGCTTGGTGACCTGGACAGAGGGGGGCTAAAGTTGGAAAGTGAAGTACCTGACTTTAGAAAGGAGGTTGAAGAACTACAGAGACTGGATCCCACTGCTCAGCCTATTAGAGGGAATTTTTACGAAGTAAGTTACTATATGTGTATAGAGTAGAGCATTGCCTTATCTTAAAAAATACATCTGAACAGTGGGGTGACATCCAAATTTAAGTTGATTCCTGTTAATGTGCAGGACTGCATACAATTCATATTTTGTTATTCAAACATCTAAATATATTAAGTAGATTTTCAAATATTAAAACAAATATTTTTCACAGACCTGCTTAAGCTCCTCCCTAAAAAAATGGTCCAGATTTCATTTATTAGCTTCACCAGAGCTGACCACCTATTTACAATAGACCATAAGGTACAAACATAGTAGTTGCTATGTAAAACGTGCTGTAGCATCTCCAGAAAAGGAAAGGTAATGAGGAGGTATTGTATCAAAGAATGCAATTCTTTTGTGGGTCGTTGCTGAGCTAGGGGAAGTCAAATTAAGGGTACATAGCAAGTCACAGATAACCTGTATTACTGTTATGTCTTTCTTCTTTTGTGTGTAGTGTTTTATCAGCAATTGAAATTAATATTCAAACAATAATCTCTACTCTCAAACAGCATGATGATCGTGATCAGCGCTCCTTGTCAGAAGAGAAGCGTGGCATGAGACCACCGCAAAGGGGTCGAGGGGGCTTTGTGCCCCGGGGTTCATATCGTGGCCGTGGCTTCATCCGGGGTTTCCGTGGCTGGGGTTTCAACCGTGGCTTCAGGGGTAATTACAACAATCGAGGTTTCAGCGGACGGGGGCAGAACCGAGGAGGCTATGCCTCTGCGTGGAAGCACGATAAGTTTGAGGGCAAGGATAGAGATGATCATGACAAGAGAGAGAAGAAGGACAAGAAATCTAAATCCTCAGACAAGGTGTGTACATATAGCCGAACTGGGTCTAATTAGAGTGATCAGGGGGGTGTTTCACAAAGATCCTAAGTCGAACTTATCTCTAATGTTATGGTCACATTACCCAAAAGTAACCTGCTCGGCTGCCAAGCGGCGAGTTTTTAACCAATTCTGCCCGGCGGCTGCCCGGCCACCGAGCGGCGGCCGCCCAGGCATCGTTCGATTTTAGGGCATCGCTCGGTCGCCGCTGAAGTTTTAGCGCGGAGTTAAATTTTGGGCGGCGCCTGCTCATTTTTCAATCGCCGCCCAAAATACGCTCGGTGCCTGGGCGGTCGCTGCCCGGACACCGACCTAATTGCTGGGCGATGCTTAATTCCAGCAGCGACCGAGCAGGCTACTGATCGGTCGGTAGCTGCTCTCATTTGTGACCATAGCTTTAGTTGGACTTGAAAATTATGGAGAGCCATTTGTAGCCTCAAAATGAACTACCGGTATATTAAAAAGTGAAAAATCAAGTATTTTGGATCGAGAACACGAAATCTCCTTGATAATAGAAAATATGAATGATTTGAATCACATTTTATGCCTTTTAAAATAACTTTAACAAAATATTTTCATAGATGCTAAGTCCAACTTAGAGATATGTTCAACTTGGGATCTTTGTGAAATACCCCCAGGCCTTTTACAAAATCTCATATTCTGAGATAGGACACAACCATTCCTAAAGTGGTAGACCATATACGCTCATTATACAATATAACAACATTTGCAATCTTATGTATCTCTTGAAACTGAATTGTTATTAAAAAGATCATTTTTAATATTGATATAATGAATATGAATTACTATCATACAGGGCCTAGTTCTCTCAGTAGGACAATACATGTACTGTACTGCTGTACATTTAAAGGCCACTTTTACTATTTTGGCTAGGAGGGATTGACCACCCAGGGTCGTCACTGACGGGTGGCTATCTCATCAACTCGGCTCTCAATTAACATAAGAAGAAGAGGATCATGGGGGACTAATGATCACCGAGTAGGCATCGTTTTCCATATAGAGGGAGCAAGTAGCTACAATTACTACAGTGGGGCTTTAAAAGCAATGTGATGATTTAATGATTGACGCAGAGATATCCCTTTAAACTTTGATTATGCATGTAGAAAAAGACCAAGAAGTCATCAAAGAAGACCCCAGAGAGATCTAAGTCCGTAAGTGGCAGTTCTATCTCGGTTTTGTTGCATGCATCATGGAAGACTATTGATGTGTATTGTTCGATAACACGAAATTGAATTAGCATCTTTTTTTGGGGGGGGGGGCCCAGCAACTTGAAGGGTTAACAGGTGATCAAAACTTGAAAATAAAGCCCCCTCAATCAAAAAAAGGAAAACAAAAAAACCTTGGCAAGACTGTCTCTGAAAAAGAAAATGACTGAATTTTATGACTTTCCTTTGCGAAGTTGAACTATAAAAGAAAAAACATTTTTGATCAGGTTTACGGAGTGAATTGTAACCAAACATACATTCAAGCTTTTCTTTTGTGCGGATGTACATGAATTATTAATGTGATGTTGATTTCGATTTGGAGTATATCCCAATTTGTGGTTGGGGTTAGGTTAGATAATATGATCTACCACTTGCTGTTTATTAGTTCTGTTTTTGCTCATTTAATGAATTGTAAACATCACATGGAAAATTTAACCCAAGTGCATGCTAATGAATCTCATCTTGCCTAAATTAGCATCACATTGGAAAAAACAGGCAATTTCAATCTGCCATTTTTTGTAGAGCTATTGAATTTCCTTTTAAAGACAGGAAAATCTTTTAGACTTCTTGGTCAGATGCTCTAATCAAGTTTTGTAAATATGCAAATGTACTTACTGCACGTGAATTTGCTCTACATTCATTATACTGTGTACGTGTGTATCATGTAGTGTCAATTTGTCCAACTTGTGCTGTGTGTAATACCTACCAGTAAATATTAGTGAATTTGTGCATATATTTGTTTCAATAATTTCACATATCTTTTTAGATAATCATTCCTAATTTCCTATTCTTCTTTTTTTCTTCAATTTTACATCTCAAAATCTATATTTTTCTCTTTTCACTTTATTATGCAGAAAAGAGACAGCAAGAAATAACTCCAGTACCCGAGCACCACGAGGACATGCTGCTCTCTCTCTCTCTATTACTCCAAGAGATATCAACTGTCCTTCATTAACTTGTGATCGCTGGGAGCTTGGCACCTCTCAAGGCCATAATAAGTTCTCAACTTAGCTAGAATAAAATCAACGCAGACATCATCTCTTGATGCGACTGGACATGACAGACTTTCAAGTACTTCAGGACCGGTCCTACTTGTCTAATAACAATAACAAGAACTCTTAAATTAATCATTTCAAAAGTGGCCTTGTGTTATGTAGAAAGTTTTTGGATATGGGTTTTGCAGTGCCTACCTGAGAAAAACTGTGCCAACGGTTATAAGCATAGATTAGAAAGGACCTGAAGTACTAAAATCCAATGTATTTTCCACATCAATTTCAGGAGAGCAATTTACGAAG
>BEXV01002072.1:51463-64880 GCA_003118195.1 Hemicentrotus pulcherrimus | reverse complement strand
GTATGGGTCTGAATATGCTGCTCTGTGCTAGCATAAAACGATGAGCCATGTGCCAAACCATGACCTCTGTTCTAGAGTTGAAGGGGTCATTGCAGGTCAGAGCAAATGTAACTCTAGGTTGAAGGAAAAGTACTTCTACCACAGATTTGTTGGTATCCATTTTTGTAAATAGTTTATTTTGTTTTCATTTGCTGCATGTCATAATGTAAATATATGTATTCAACTTTCAAATTAACTTGTATACCGTTAGTCCACTTTCATAGCAACGATAAGAAGTACTTTTAACACTCTTCATTAATGTACGATTTGTTGGCTAGTACCTGATTGCATCTTTGCTGCTTGTGTTTAATTAAGGCCAAATAGGAATAATTCCTAGTTTTCTTGTCTAGATTTCTTAAGAATGAACAAGGTTAGTTCTGTGAAACCTGATGTCAGTGCACATAAAAATGCAATTGGTTGCTCATTCAAAGCTGGCTTTCTTGGGGCAAAAGAAATATACAGCGTATTAATTTGGGCGAGGGTACAAAACTAGGAATTATGTTTACTGGGCCAACGCTTTTACCGTAGATATTGCTGTTGGTTACTATTCATCATAAACATACATGTAGATAGTATAGTTTCAACATTAACATTTGCATTAAGTACCAGTTTTTAGTTAGCACATGGTACAAATCACCCCAAATTATTAGTACAGCTTTTTATATGAAACATGTCTCTTTTTAACTTCAAATGTAGCTTGTAGAACTCCAAAGATGACATTTGTCTCACTTCATTTTTGAGAAAGAAGGGGGAGAAATAGCGAAAGGGTGCACCTTTTTCCTGTCATTGTTCACTGATCATAACATGAATATGAAGCGGGAATGGTCGCTGAGCAGATAAAATGATTATAAAACCAATCTCCACTTACCGACTTTATGCGTGTTGAGAAACTCAGCAATGAATCCTCCAATATAATATACAAAGGTTCCAAATATTGCACAATTTCCAAAAGGCTCACAACAAAATCACCACGGATGATATCACATAAACTTAACTTGTCTAGCACAAGCGAATTTAGTATGGTTCTCTGGGTGAATGGTAGAGAAATGAGATATATATTTAGATCCTCCAAATAGAACAATTCTTGTTGATATTGGTGGTGTTATCTTTGATATGCGGCACGTTCTACGGTTCTTAATTGTATATACTTGCCTATTCATTACTGTATTTTGTATTTGTCTAGTTAAAAGTTTGGATTCACAATACTCAGTTATGGTGGTACTCTTTGTCTTAAGTTGGTTCTTGAATCATATATGTTTTATCTTTCTGGGCAAATGTGTTTCACTAACTTTAAAAAAACCATTATATACAACCACAGACATAATGCCCCCCCCCCCCACTTCCGTTGAGAGCACATGCAGTATTGCTGCCCATAATTAGATCTATTTATGGCTCTGTTTAGTAAGTAGTTTTGAGAAGGACTGTTCTTATGGAGGGTTATTCAAACTGCACAGTCAACAATAACAGCTAAATTATTCATACCCATTGTCAGTTTGATGTATTTTCAATGTTTTTTTTTTGCAACTCAAAAATAAAAAATGAACTGGTTGAATTTAGGGTCTTGGTTGAATACTTATAGATGTAAGCTTTAATATGTCATAATCTCAAGAAACATTTATGTGCACCAATCTTTTTTTCACACACTAAAACAGTTACAAAACTTGGTAGGGTACAAATAATTTAGTGAAAGGGCGAGTCCACTCCAAAAATAACTTACTTCAATAGAAGCAGAAAAATCTGTTTGTCTGATTTTTCTGCTTCTATTGAGAGGAAGTTATTTGTGGAGTGGACTTGGCCTTTAACTGTATTTTTTAAATTAACATTGTATGTGTATGTTCCCAATATTATCATTCATGTGTAGATAAGTTTAGCTATTATATAAAAATATTATCTTGCTTTTGACTATTCAGTGAAACCTCGTTATAGCATAATCTTTGGATGAAAGGAATTACCTTCTTATATTTAAACCTGTTACATCAGGGCTGTAAAAAAAAAGAGCAATCGGCAAAATTGTTAAAAAGAGTACCTTTTTGAAATGAGTTTTACTATGACTGTTCTTTACAACAATGTTTCACTGTACACTTCTCCTTTTCAACATTTCTGGATTATATTTTTAACATTTTGGTGACCAAAAGAAAGAGCTTGATTTTTGTTTAAAGTGTGGTTACTTTTTTTTTTTTATTGAGCGTGTATATAATTTTATCATTTTGTTTCATGCCAGTGCTCTTACAAATACATTTGATATATCATCATCTCTGTACTTCTAAATTGATTTTATTGTTTAAGGTAAGACGTTTTGGCAAAAAAAAACATGAAGGCATGGATCCATCCATATACTCTTGTAATTGAAAGTGAAGAATAAAGAGCAACATGTTTTTCAAGATAAATAAATGCATGCTGATTATTTATTTCCATTTAGTGTAGAAGTCGTTCACAATTCAACATTTGCATACTTAAAAAGCTTTCTGTACAATCAATCAATTTTATTGTATCTACATGATTAGTCTTTCAAAAGTGATTTACAATGTTGCATTGCACCATTTTTAGGCTTTATATAGATAAACAATGACAATTAAGTCCATACGTTGTACATATGCTAATTATGCTATTTAAGACAATTGCATTACCGGTACTTGGAATCAAAAACTGGTGTCATAAATGAATTCCTTGTCATAAAAAACCCTAGAAAAGTGGTATTATCCATGTTTTCAGGCTTCCTGGATTGAGATTAGCAACATTATTACACATTGCACATATGCTAATTAGATGATTATGCTAATATGGCTATTAAATAAGTTGCCCAAGGTTGCAAAGCTGGCAACCAAGCTGAATTTACCTCAATACCCATCTAGAACATAAATCAACACAAAAAAAACTTGTACTTATCAAAATTCCAGGTCTGAAAAAATTTCTACAGGACTATTGATGAGATGAGAAAATAATGGCAAATGTAGATTGCTTGTGTTACAAAGGAATCTTGTAATAAGGACAATGACTTTCATTTTTTACATGTACTTGTATATACATTGGTGTTCGTATAACAGACAAAATATACCCTTTCAAATAAACATCAAATCTGTCCTAGCAGTGGGATACTACATATACCTGTATTTGAATGTTAAAAAGGTTTAAATATCTGTCCACCATCCTTGGAGGGCATGCCATAGCACAACATTCATTTTCAGCTGATGGTGCCAACTCTTCAGCTTTAAATCTCAATCATCTCTTTTACTACATTTTGACAGATTTGAAGGGATGGTCAATGGTTGATATAGCCAATTAGTAGTTTGATTAGGAGTAGGATGATGCCTCCGTCATAGAGCGATTTTACAAACCAAAACGGAAGCAAATTTTAAAATTTCAAGTTTGATGGTAATCCGTCAATGGGTTCTCGGGCCTTAACAAAAAAGATGTTGTACCTGTATTGCCCTTTAGGTGCCAAAACACGGGTCGGTCAGTCCGTCAGAAATATTTTGTTTTTCTTTCTCCCTCTTTGGGCTGATATTTCTCAGTTTTGAATAACTTAAAGGTAGTTGAGTTCCGTTTTTAGACCGAAAATGCCTTCAAAGTGCATGGTTGTTGCTCTTATTCTTATCTATGACATTTATAGTGCCCTTTTAGAAACTAAAATTGCTATAAAGGTAATTTTAGACCCCAAAATGTGTGAAATTTAGCCAATTCTTTCTCCCTCTTTGGGCTGATATTTCTCAGTTTTTAATAACTTAAAGGGATACCGGAAGTTGAGTTCTGTTTTTAGACAGCAAATGCCTTCAAAGTGCATGGTTGTTGCTCTTATTCTTATCTATGACATTTATAGTGCCCTTTTAGAACCTAAAATTGCTATGAAGGTAATTTTAGACCCCAAAATGTGTGAAATTTAGCCAATACGATCATACCAATTTAGCTCCACTTTCTTGACCATAGATTAATTGTTTAATTAAAAATAACAATACCTGAGCCAGCTAATTGTGGGTAATAAGCAACATGAAAATGCCAACAAAAAAGCCTACATCACCATTGGCTGAAATACATCGTAAAAGGCATTATATCGGGGTTTTTTCAATGGTTTTTTCAAATTTTTCAAAATATCTAATATTTGCGGTGGTACACAAGTATTAGAAATCGTTATATTTCAGCCGTCTCTGAATCGATTTTGATCAAACAGATGATTTTGTCATATAAATATGTTCTTTCAAATTTGACACTCAGTTTTTCATTATCTCACAAAAAATTAATTTGTATAGCGCCCTTTACAACAGAACTCAACTATCCCTTTAATACATATTTTTTTATTCATTAAACATTTTTATTTTAAAAATTTAAAAACTTTGTTAACCCTTACTGTACTATGAATTGATATCAAATTGATTTTATGTTTGTCGAAGTAACTTGATGTATTCCAGAACAAAAGAAAACATTAGAAATAAAACAATAGATATAATAAAAAACAATAACATACAAAAGAAAATAAATATTTGAAAAATTGCATCCAATTTGCATAAATTATCATTATTAATTACATCAAAATAACTATTTTGAGTTAGAAAAGAAGTTTCATATGAATAAAGAGTTTCAATTAACAATCAAAAAGCGAGATCTGACAATTTTTGTAAAGTTCCCTGTATATTTTCAGATTGATATTCATAAATGCTTAATTTGCGTATTCATAATTTATGCAAATTAACCTTTGCATTCTCAAATATCATATAGATAATGTAACCTCATGAATTTGAGATGAGGGAAACATTTATTCAATACATTTTTAACATTCTTCACAAGTCTACATACAAATATGTAGAGTTTTCTGTAAAATGCATAAAATTAGCATTTTGCATAATTAATTAGGCTTTAACAGTGTAACGACAAAAAATTTGCGTGTTAGGAAATAACTGATTATACCATCTTGTTCCTTACATAAATATCTACAAACATGCACATTTTCGTGTTCATCAGACATTGGACGGCCAAGATCATAGACCACCCAGTCAGAGAGTGCTCAAAATAGCCAAGTACAGTAAGGGTTAAAGCCAACCATAGATTTCAAGATTTTTGGGTCGGTCGCAAAAGGCAATACAACATCTCTTTTTTTTAACGACTAATGATTATATGATATTTTTGCATACATGAGCCCTTTGACCTCGTGACCCCCAAATCTAATCATTTTATTGGCTCTGCGAGGTACACATGACCCAAGTTTAGCAGGAATCTATCAATCGGTCCTTAAGATAACGCGATCATCAGAACGTGACTTACGGACGGACAACCCCAAAACGTGAAGCCTGCGGCTACTTCATTGCGGAGGCATGAAAATTAATTATTAATGCTGAAATGTTAAATGTAATACAAAGTTTTGGGAAATTTTGAAAATTGGGTGGATAGTGATTCTTCACAGTTTTGATATATTTGGATGCCCCTGTGGATGTATTATAAGCACTAGAAAATTTAGCTCCTTAAACACTTCTGCTTTCAGTTCAAATTTTGATGAATTTCAAATAGCGCCTACGGCCGTGCAATGGTAGCCCGACCAGAATATCTAGTTGTAATATATAATTTCCAAACGGAAATAGCTAATCAGTTGATTTTAGTCAAGAAACATTGTTTCATAGCTTAATCAATATCTTGACCTTGAGAGGGAGCTATACAACATGAACAGTTGATTATTTACAGTTTCATAACTTTAGACTCAATTTCAACCGCGACAACGATCACTGAATGTTGTAGGATCGCATTATGCTTCCAATATGTTCATTTGAACCAAATTTGTGACCCCATACCTAAACTTTGTATAACCTTTAAATTAACAATTCTACTTTGGAACTGGTAATACATCACAGATATGCTTTGGGCCCTATTGCATAGTAATATGTGGCAATCTTCCTAAAACTCTGTCCAAAATCTACTGGTCAGCCTTCAGAAGGGAGGTTGAGTATGGCCAGAAGAAGAAGAAAAAAAAGGCCAATGAGAAGGTGTCATGTACGGCTTGTCTTCAAGAAGCTCTCGTACTCTTCGAGTGAAGTCCTTGCAATGTCTTTGCAGAAGGCCTCATCTGGTAGCTTGAACAGGGACATAAGCGGAACATAACCAGGCTCTTTGGGATTGTACTGGTTCCTTCCTAGTAATGTCAGATACTAGGAGAAATTCAAGAAAAAAAAGGAATGAACTATACATCATCATTCATAAAAGCGATTTTAATGGGGCATTGCAAGAAAGTTGCAAATTTGTAATTGATCGCAGCTACACTGTAGACTTTCTTGCAACGCCACATTAGAAATTTGATTTGATTTTGATTTGATTTATTGGTTTCTGCATCTTTTTTTTTTTCTTCATCATACATTTTCATGTACATAATATTTTTTGATACAATATTTTAAGTGTATAATAAACGAAATTAAACAAATATATTGAATGCATATTTAACATACATTAGATGCAGGAGGGCTACAGAAATGAGCAAAGTAGCTTGACGTGCTCGCAGCCCTCAACTTAGATACAACAATAAAAATATAAATAAACTAGATGGAATTTTGACTGCATGCAGTCGAAAATGATGCCTCCGCCATAGAGCAATTTGTAAAATTCAAGTTGATTGTAATCCATCTGTCGTTTTTTAATGATAATGCACTCACAAGCTATTTATAGGCATACATAATGAGCCACATGATCTTTGACCTGATGACCCTAAAATCTAATCAGTTCATTGGCTGTGCAAGATACATACATGACCCGAGTTTGGCAGCAATCCATCAATTGGTTCTTGAGATAATGCGATCACAAGCCATTTTTGCATACATAATGAGTCTTGTGACCTTTGACCTTGGATCTCGTGACCTTTGACCTTGGATCTCGTGACCCCGAAATCTAATCAGTTCATAGGCTCTGCAAGATACATACATGACCAAAGTTTGGCAGGAATCCATCAATCGGTTCTTCAGATAACGCGATCACGAGGTGTTTTTGCATACATAATGAGCCCTGTGACCTTGACCTTTGACCTTGTGACCCCAAAATCTACTCAGTTCATCAACTCTGCTTGATACAAACATGACCAAAGTTTGGCAGGAATCCATCCATCGGTTCTTGAGATAACGCGATCACGAGCCATTTTTACTTAACTAATGAGCCCTGTGACCTTTGACCTTGAATCTCGTGACCTCAAAATCTACTCAATTCATTGGCTCTGTGAGATACAAACATGATCCAAGTTTGGCGGGAATCAATCAATCGGTTCTTGAGAAAACGCGATCACGAGAACGGGACGTACGTACGGACGGACAGACGGACAACCCGAAAACATAATGCCTCCGGCTACTTTGTAGCGGAGGCATAAAAAGAGTGTGACTTGCAGAGAAGAGAAGAGAAGAAAAGAAAAGGAAAGGGGAGAGAAGGAGCGTTGGTAATAATATAATAAATCTCGTACATCTGCTGATTGAATACAGGTTCATTCATGAATGGATAAACGATGCTAGGTAAAAGATGCTAATTAAAGAGAAAGGTGTGTGCACTAAATTTAAAAAAAATCTCAATCAGGGGTCCGTTTCATAAAACATGTAATCGATAACAAGTTACAAGCTACTACTGAAATCATGGCATCTGATTGGCTGAGAGCAAATTTGTCATAGAACTTTAGCAGTTGTTATAGATAACAGGTTTTATGAAATGGGCCCCAGGTCATGTCAAGGTCAATAAACTTTACCTTGTGTCGGTCCTTGACCCTGTTGACCTGGCCGAGAAAGATTTGAGGTGACTTGAGAAGCAGCTTGTGTGGAATCTCCATCACATTGTGGAGGTAGTCAAAGGTTGCAATCAAACGAAATTTACCTGTGAGGTATCAACACAAACAATAGATTACCTATGTGATCTTACAAACCTGGACGTCATTATTTCAACTACAGTCAAACCTGTCTAGTATAGTGACTGCCCAAGAGAAACACAAAAGTGGCCTTTGTAGACAGGTGGTCTTTGTAGACGGGTGGTTTTAGTAGACAGGTGGTCTTTGCAGGGAGGTTCCTTTAGTGCATGATTCAATGAGAAACCATTTTCAAGGGAAACAACAAATGTGGCCTTTGTGGACAGGTGGTCACTAAAGCAGGTTTAACTGTACCGGTTTTTCCATAAATTCCATTTCCATTCTGCTCATGAATTCAAGGCCCTTACCGCTCACTCTTGCACTTACTCTATGCCTATATAGTTGCTGAATGAACAATGTTAATTGTATTTCTGATCTTTCAAACAATTGATAACCATCAAATCAAATTAAAACTTTGGGGGCTGAAAATATACCGAAAGAACATGTTTGAAAATTGGTTTGTTGTTTGTGTCCTTTGCCTAGTCACAAGTTGCGCAATTGTGCAAGATGCAATTAACTTTAAAAAACTCAAGATGCCACTCATAACAACAAAAAATGGTTTGTTATTTTTTAAACGTGTTCAAAGAAAATATTTAAATAATTAATATTTTCATATTTTAAGTTAAATTAATTATTCTATTTAATGATAGGGTTATAAAATCGACTCTAAAACCAAGAAAAACATGGGTTTGGTAGACATAGGGTCTGACAATGTCACCTAAATTTAAACCTGTGCAGTCAACTGTGACTATGACTAAATATAGGATCAAAAGTAGTGGGGAGAGTGACTCTACTAGCCCATGTCATATTATGCATCTAAAGTTCAAGTTCAAGCTCAAGTTCATTTTATTTCCATTTCTCATAAAAAAATACATTTAGCAATACATTATACATATAAGCAAATATATAAATATAAATAATACAAAGAATATGGAGGAGCCAGCAGAGGCCATTGGCCTTTCAAGGCTGGGCTCCAATTATGTCCTCAGATAATTCGTACTTCTGTCTTGCTTGCATAATATACAGCCAAGTGGCTAACTCGCTGTAAAGGCCACCTGTCTAGAGAGTCCTCGTATTTTGTCTTCCTCTGTTCCTCACTAAAGAAATGTGTTTTGGTATAACCGGTCTATAGTGGCCACTCTCTGTTTTCCTTTGGTGGCCTTAATAGACAGGTTTAACTGTAATTGGTTTTCTAGGCACCATAGAGTGCAAAGTACATGTATCTTTGAAACAAAGATCACTACCACCGACGATACTCCTATCTAAATCACCGCTACTACCAATATATTAAATTGTAGTCTTTCTTTAAAACCCCACTGTACTACTTATAGCTACTTGCTCCCTCTATGTAGCAAACAATGCATAATCGGTGACTGTTGGTCCCCCATGATCCCCTTTTTCTAATGTTAATTAAGAGCTGACTTGATGAGATAACCGCCTGTCAGTGACCTTGCAGGGAGGTCTAATCCCCCCTGGCCAAACTAGTGCAGACCGTCTTTCTTTCATACCTCTGAGCAGTATAGCTGGTTCTTTGAGCACCATGGAGCGAAGGGCATCCTTGCTAAATCCACACTGGAACTCAAGGACAAACAGATTCTTCTTGGGCCTTGAAACTGTCATGGTTACCAGCTAAAAGCAACAAATACACAAGGGTGGCATACATGTAGGCATAGGCAATGAACAGAATTCAAAAAATAATTGTATGTCTTTTCATTCTAATGGCTGACTCCAGGCGCAGACCCAGAATTTGTAAGAGGGCACAATTCTAAAAGTCCCTGCTGCATTACTGAACAGGTGCAGCACAAAAACTTAGAAGTAAATGAACGTTTTTGTCCCACTTGCCATTAGTAGACGTAGAAACAGAATTTCATTAGCGTCCAACACAAAACAGACAAAGAGAACAATTACATGTGTTTTTTGCGTCATACTTTCATGACAGATTGACCGCCCTACCCCCTCCCCACAGGATCCCCCAGTGATACTAGATACATGTAACATTCTTGATTCTTGCATGCAACCAACCTTAGGACACCTGGTGATGATCTCTCTGACGTTGGAATCAGGAATTCTCAAAAGCTGCTGAAAGTAGCCTAGTTTGTTGTCAATTCTCTCCACCTTCTAAGATAAAAGGGAAAGATGGGTGTAATATCAACAAAGAAGAACATGAGGCGAGGAAATATTCTGTATTCTGTCATTAATCTGTTGAAGGTTCTATTTAAAGACTACTACAAAGTGTAAACAGATTCCCAATATTTTGCTCTGAACTCCCAAGAAAAAAAGTTAACGCAGAGCCCTTTAGCAACAAACAAAATGACAAACATTCTACTTCAGTCTTTCCCATACATTAACCGCACATTTCCATTTCTACTTAGTAACTTTCAAAATGATTCTTTGATCTTATAAATCAAAGTGCACTCTTGGCTTTCCATAATGCTTCATGAATTACTTTAATAATTTGGTTAGAATTTTCTTAAATCTGATCAACTGTCACGTCCAAATAACATATTCAAATTTATGGAGGTTTCTTTCCGGGGAGCTAGTGTTGAGTTATTTCATTAACCTGTTATTAATGAATGAATTAAAATATTTGTAATTCAGTCTGCAAACATGTTGGGCAAGCCTCAGACAAGCTTTAAGTTTGTCAAGAACAATATTTATAAAGAGTATACATCGAATTTGAATATTTTAGTACACTTAGTAAACCGTTCGCTTGCCAAAGGAAAAGATGAAATTTTATATTTTCACACATAAATTTCACTAACTTTCAGAATTATACTGTACTGTGCATTCTCTACTAAGGAGGTGATATATATATCATCCCTCATTTTTCATTCTTTAGTTACCTTTAATGTTCTTTTATGCTGAATAATCACAAGGTCTCACATTATCACTTTAAGAACAATTTGATTAATTTTGAGGGACAGCAGAATAAAGAACGGATACTCACAGAAAAGTTCAGTAAGTAGGGGGAACGACAAACTATCTGGGAAACATCTGCATCGGAAAATCCTTTTTGCAGCAAATAATGTACCCTGGCTTCTAGATTCTGCACATCTTCACCTAAGATGAACGGGTTCTTGGTGACTAACCATCCAAGTTGTTCCCCAGGAATCCCTATGTGATGTAGAAAGGCCAGCTTGTCCTTTATGTCACGGTCAAAGTCCATCTTCATAAGCATGCTGGCCACCCCTTTTCTGCTCTGCACTTTGGAAAGGTCCATGCCCATGTGCACTAGCTTCTGCAGGGTCTCGGAATGGTCCACGTACGAGGCCAGGGTATATGTCTCCGGCATGAGGGGCATGTCAGAAAAGTGTTCCAAGACCTCTGGATTCTCTGTCTCTTCAAGGATGTCAACCTCAAATTCCTGGCTATTTTCCAAAGCCTCAACGTTGTCTTCGGGAATGGCCTCCAGATCCATAAAAGATGGCTTTGCATTTGCTAAGAAATCGGTGGATAAATTAGCATCCTCAGAGGAGCTGGAACTTATAACCTTGTCCTCCCTTTTTTCTGATATTAGTCTCCTGGGAAGTAAGAAACTGTGTTGGGTCCCAGCCTTCTGGAGACTGTGTTCTACCGTGGCTGGACCAAAGCTATAGAAGCCATGCTTCTGCCATCTTTGGACAGATGAGAGGTGGCTCTTGCATTTGGACGTCACTGGGACCAAGGATGGTTTACAGGTACTTAGACAGGAAACAGCTCCCTTGAAGAGCCTACAGCTGAGGTGGAAGTTGCCGCAATTCATTACGAACGATCATGGATAGTATCCTTGTGGAGAAAGGGGAATTCTTCAGAAAGACTCGTTTACCCATACAACAAGTGGTGATGGTTAAATGTAAATAGCTGGCTGAACAGTACTTATTTGATCATCCCTGGAGAAAGAGAGAATAAATTGAGTATCAAATCAAGTCACGTTGGTCTGATGTCTTCATCTCTATCAAACCATCACAAAAAAGAAGGTACAAATATTTACAACCTTGGTTATATAAAATCGGTGGACTGTAATCAATGTAATAAAAGCTGTCGAGAGCCAATCAAAAGTCTGATATAGAAATACTAAAAGGCCCTGAAAACCATTGCCATCATCACAACTTGCTCCTTGTGTTCTATTGTGAAATTCGGGCACTGGAAATTGATTTCATATTATAAATAACTAAAATAGACTTTGTTAGCAATCATCTACAAGCATCTTGGCACCTTTTGGATGTACTGTAGAGTAGGAGACTAGGACCGTGGCAACTACAGTATACAACAACAATTAAAGAATGCCTCATGTGCATGAATGTAAGAGCTTGTCTTGAGATCATAAATAGATTAGTATTACCACTTGTAAAACTTGTTAAAATGATCAGGCGCTAGTTCAGAAGTCCATCCAGACTTTGACTTGGAATTCAGCTCTGTATTGATGAATTGCTTAGATTACAGTCCCTAACTTAACACATGCGCGCGCCAGCACCCCACCGTCGGTACGGTATGCAATTGTATTGTGCAGCAGTTTGCCGTGAATCCTGTGAGAAAGTGTATATTACAAGTCTTTGTTTTTAGGAAAAATACTCCAAAAAAGATAAGAAAATTGACACGAAGCAGGTACGAAACGTCATTACAACTATTAAATCATGACCATTAATATTTGAACAATTAGTGAAGATTAAGTCGATTTTCGGTATGATTTAGTAATTATCTCCACGCCGTAGTTACGGGTCAAAGTATGGATAGGCTTCTGAACTAGCGCCAAAGTTTCTGTCTCTTTCTTTCACTAGCCTCTAATTTGAGGAGGCGAGATGGCTCAGTCGGTAAAGCGTCTGAATGTCGAACAAAAGATCCGGGATCAAATTCCACCCAGTCGGATGACTGAAGCCTGCGTCGAGTGTTAACGTGCCTCCCCTTGTTCATAGAAGCAGGTTATGTTAAGTGGAAAACACTCCGTCCCTCGGATAGGACGTTAAATGGAGGCCCTGTGTAGAAGAGTCACTACCTTTGCACGTTAAGAACCCACTGCACTATCGTATAAGAGTAGGGGGAAACCCGGGTGTAGTAGACTATGTACTCAAAATGGAAGAAGAAGATTTGGGCAGGGCCACTCCAGCAAAGCATAGAGAGTCAATGCTAATGCGTATGACCTCTAGCAGTACTAGCACTGCATACTTGCTGTGACGTAGGTATTATTAAACCTAGATCTATACACAAATATACACACCACACAATATTGCATAGACTGTATACAATCATGCCGATGCGGCTGCAAGCAAATTTTGAAAGTAGAGATCTAGACTTACAATTTGAATTTATTACAATTATTCTTTTTAACATCAGTAAGTTAAAAAAAAATTATTTTACTATTTAGATGTCATCAATTGTCACTTAAGTACCGATTTTGAGTGAAATCCGAAATCAGTTGAGTTTTGTACAGTGGTGCTTGAAATGTTGAGAATCAAAAGCACAGCTTTTACTAGACAGAAATAACCATCTGATTTGGGTCATTTCTTTAACAAAACTGATATTTATTGTCTGTAATCGAAGGTCTAGTGGAGCCAG
>BEXV01002072.1:5353-22108 GCA_003118195.1 Hemicentrotus pulcherrimus | reverse complement strand
CCCCCCCCCCCCCCCCCCCCCGGGAAATTTTTTTTTTTTTTTTTTTTTTTAAATGTATCAAAAGAGGAAAACAAAAACAAAAACAAACCAAAATGAAGATTATAGATGTAGAACAACAAGAAGTCTTTTTCAACAGATTTGTGACAGTGACTAAGACAATGGATTACCTTTGATCTACAATAATGTAGAATTGAATTGTGTGGGGTTTTTTTTTGTGTGTCTTGAATTATTTGAATTAAAAGTGGCTTAAAGCTTTCACTAAAAAGATTGCCTTGCAGTGGTTCCTCTTTAGTGTATTTGTATTTGTAGTACATTAGAATGAGATGTATCATTCACAAATTAAAGGTCTGCATGACGTAGGAGGAGGGTGGTGAACATTTGTGACATTTATCATGATGGTGATCATGAAATGCTACAAAGTTTAATTTTTTTTCAATACGATTCTGATTTAATGACCCAAAGCACACACCAAAACAGATCAAATTTCATTGTTACTTCTGTATTTTTTTATTATTTTTTCTTCAAAATGATTAGCATATCACATTAGGATAGAATAATGAAAGAAATATTCCTAAATAATTCATAAATGCACATATTTGTATGATTTCAAAAGTATAATTACATGAACATTATTACAAAATATCAATGAGTGCATAATTGAGAGTGACCACCTGTCAAGATATACACGTATACAAAGGAAAACTACTTCAAGAATCTTGACATCTCAGTTCTTTGATTAGAAAATCATTGATGATTTCACACCTAAATTCTTGAATACTATAAGAAGAAAAAACACTAAATGGTTTAGCCTGATATATAAAAAATCCTAGACAAAGAACAGAAACCACACAAAGGGAATAACTGCGCAAAAATAAAATTGATTACCGGTATTAACTTGGAGGAAACACCTCTGTTATTTGATTTTAGTTGCGAGTTACTCGGTTAGATTCTTGAGGTTATTCTAAAACCTGACTTCCGATTACTGACTCTAAGTTGGGTTTTTATCTTTCATTGAGCATGTGGTAAAGCAAAGCCTTATGAAGAGAAAGCTAAATCATTACAAAAATGAATTGAACAATCCATTGTTGATAATTATTAGAACAACAGTAATTCTTTTAACATCATCATTGTCACAAGATGTAAGTAACGTACGCTCCTGACAATGAGTTGTATTAAGGCGTGCATTACAGGACTTTCACATCACTCTTACAACTTGTATAACTTCCAAAAATCAGATGGTGATTTTCTCTTTCGGTACACGTATATATATCTTCCTGAATCTAATTCTAATTATTCACACATACATGTCTGGTCTAGAGAGATGAAAAGTACCGGTAGGAGAGAATAAAGATTTCTAAATGGTTCATTTACAAATTAAAAGTAGACTGACCAAAAAACGGGACGAAGCTCAATTATACACAATTCTGTATGCTTTCTGATTGAAAGTAATGATCATGCAAGATAAGGCTATGTTGAACTATTTACATAGATACATACAAGGAAATATATAAACAAACATGGTTACTACAATTTATATGAAGTTATCAATTTATATAGAAATACGAGCAACGTGACATGAATATTCAGAAGATGTACACATGTGATACAGATTTCATGGAAGAAGGAAGCAATGTTCCAATAATACATATAACAAACTTGAACTATTTAAAACGTATATAAAATGCATGTACAGTAATAAATGTTCATTTGCAAAGAAGGAAGTACATGTATCTACATCTCAATCATGTTCTAGAGTAATGTTGCGATCATACTACTCCTAAACGGGTGATTTTTTTATTTTTTTTTAAACGAAGAAGACATCTACTAGAGCATAGTAAAACAAAAGACACAAGTATACCGGTATCCATAACGAATCGTCTCAATGTACCGGTAGTGCAAAAAGGTTGCATGTGGACATTTTTTCGAGCTTGAAAGTAAAGCCTCTAGCACAAAAAGTAATAACACCTTCCATTGAAGCATTGAAATGTGTCTGTTTCATTTGAATTTCGTGCAATCAACTGTAAATGAGTTTGCCAACCCCGAGCAAGGCCACAAACCCATATAAAAAGTCAAACGCAAGAATGGTAACAACCACAAAATTATCCCTAGGTAATATGAAGTTTGTATTAGGTATGAAAGAGGCTCTAGGAAGAGCTGTTATCCTTGATGATTCAGGCAGTGTTCTAGTACAGTTTCATGTTGGTCTGGATAAGAGTATCTGAGGACACACACAGTTTGATAGAGAGCAGTAGGTTCTCCTCGGAGTGTACATACATACTTAATTACTCATTATTCCTAAGTATCATTTGAGGCGTTCACACTTGTACAAGCATTGCTCCTCAGTGGACTCCTCTGTTTCGAATATGTATTTCTACATTTGTTGTCAATGTTTATAATTGATTTGTAATGTTTTGTTGAAAACATAAATAAATTGAAATTGAAATTGAATTAGACATTACAGGAAAGAAAAACAGGGTGTTGTAGTGAAGGCAACTTCCTAGTACCAGTATGCATGTAGTGTAATAACACATTAACAGAGTGCTTCTTGGCCCAAAGTGAAAACCACCCTTCAGCATGGTGCTCAATAAACCAGTGTTTTAAACCCACAGGCTACCGAATTCTTTCATTCCCAAAGGCTTAATACAGGGACCACCCGATGCCAGTAAATGATGGTTTAAGATCGATGCAAACTTCCCTGCTAGCTTTAACTACATGTATGTTCTATTTGCTTGCGTGCAGAAAACTACACCTCATAACATGGCCGTTATCCCCGCTTTGCACGAAGGCAACCATCTGGGAGCTACAGCCCATCAAGAAATATTAGGGGATTGGAAATCAATCCATGACTACACAAAACACTCTTTTACACGTGTCCTTCCTTCTCCTAATCTACACCCTGATGCAGCTAACTATGGTATTGAAACAAGTAATGCCATTTGCCAGACATGCACAAAACTATTGCATGGTGACAATTTGAGAGTAATGAATTAACTAGTTTTCATTCTCTGATTTGAGAAATTCCATAGGAAACCTCTCAAAATATGCACTCTAATTGTATACACACAAACCAGCACAGACCAAAGTTGTACTGAAGTGTCAACGTCATATTCGCTCGTCATCCAGGATACCGTTTCTAAACAACGGAGCCTGCACATGAGGTTCACCACAAGAACCTTTCAAGCAACAGAGCTGGATCAGGGCAAATTCAGTGTGTTGGGCTGGAGTCTTATCACCACACCACTGTGTAGCACAAAATTGTTTGGAACCAGCAACCGTGACAACTTGGCCAGTATGACGTCACACTTCAGTACTCTTTAATATCAGACAGAAGCATACTAGCCTAGGTTGATTCTAAGGATGTCATAGAATGAGTGAAAACCACTGACTATCAATGAAAGTCTATGGGAGCATACTATACTACACATGTCCCACATACTTAAAATCTTGTATTGCTCATGACAATTGGTATGCAGCACTGCTACTTAATATGCATGCATAGTATCCACCATTCTACTCCATGATGAAAGTTGATTACAGGCAATTTCTTCTTCATAAACTCTAATATGTTGATACGGACCTGGAAATCGGAACACTACATCGAAACATGATGAAAAAGGTCAACTTTACCATTCTTATAAACATTAACAAGACACAAAAATGCATGAATAGAACTGATAGAGAAAGGCCATAGGCCATCATCATACCACGACTTCCCCAAAGTGATTGACGGATTTCGCACATATATGCAACACCCATGTATTCAGGATCTATTTCAACTATTTATATTATTTACATACGTTGAATATAATAATTGTCAGTATATAATTTTCCTTATTTTCCATTCTCGTTAGTATCATATGAATAAATGATTATGTTAGAAAATTTACATTAAAGTATATTCACAGCTCTCTGGTTATTAAACACATTCTATTCAATGAAAATGTTTTTTTGAAAAAATTATGCATTAATCATGACTCGAACTTGACGTAGTTGTCTCTTGTTATTGTATAAAAAACAAAAAAAATAAATTTCACTTTTATTATGTCTGCCTGTAACATAAGGATATGAAATCAAACTTTGATGTAACCATGTTAATTTGAATGTTAATTTGAACAAAGACAAATGCTTATGAAAGATGAATTACTTGACAATTAGATTGGGAAATACTATTGTAAACCAGAAACTTTCACAACATTAAGCTTTTGCAACTTGTTAAGGAGGCCATTTTCAAGGCATGAAACGTCTCTGAATTGCAAAAAATTAATATTGTGTACATGTGATTCAATCAGTTTGTGGCATGAAACTTTTGTGAACCTGAACCAAAACACAAAAGTTTCTGCTTTTACGGCTGGTGATTGCTGTGAATATACCCTGATGTATATACTAAAAACAGTCTATATCACAGGCACGATGGATGTTTCTGTTCATAGTAGGAAAAAGTGTACTCTTAAGGTAAAGCCCAGAACAGAATGTAATGCTACGGTCACAAAAGTTCGTACGAACGATAATTTCGTACGAATCTCCGTTTTTCCATTGTCTTCCCGATTTTTCCATTGTCTGAAAATCGTTTGTACGGCATTCGTAGCAGTGCGTAATGGCATTTGTGACGGAGGCTTAACATCCAAATACTAATAGGGTTCTGAGGAATAGTCCGTTAACTAACATATTCAAATTTTAACCATACTTTTTAATCAAAGGTTGTTCTTGACACCCTGAAAGCTTGCCTGAGGCTTGCCCTACATTGCAACAAGTGATGTATAGAGACTGGATACCAAGTACTGTAGTTCATTCATTAATAACAGGTTAATGGAATACCTCGTCACTAGGTCCCCTGGAGAGAAACATCCATAAATTTGAATATGTTTGTAAACAGGTCTAATGGCAATTTGGGTGTCTTTGTATGGATTAACATCAACTCCTTCCCTGCTTTGGTCAAATGATGACCCCCTACAGCTTAATTTTGTCACACATACAATGTGTACATGAATAGACTCCAAAAAACGATGTGGTAGTCTAGTATTTCAATCCAAAGTGAGTTAAAATGGGTACTTGGTAGGAATTTATTCCTTGAAATGCCAGAGCACTGTATGGCAGCCGTGCTAAAACCAGGTTAATAATCGGGAGCGCAAGGCGGGTCAAATCTGACCGACATGAGCGCTGTACAAGAACCCATTATTATGTTATTATTAAATGTAGACCTCCTTAACCAAGAGGCTGAGATTTCTTTTAGAAATACAGCCAAAGTTTGCCACAGTGACCAACTATTCTTACAGACAAGATTACTTTTTTGTTTCTGTTGAGCTTTTTTCATCAACCAATTCAATCTGCAAAACTGTTCGTTTCATTTCCTCTGCATGGTCTCACTGTCAAGTAATGTTGCTGTAGCAGGACATACCCTCTGATCAGAAAGAACACCAAGTCTGCAAGGAATCGTAAGGAGCTGCACCCGTCCTACTGTGCTAAACCCTACAGACGTTTCCAAACAACTTTCAAGTCTTTGTTCCCATATGACGTGGTAACAACCCCAAAACGAAGAAAACCACTGTAGCAAAATACGTCGAGATATTACAGTATCTTATATCACATGTGATATGTGAGTACACTTAGGGGCTTTTAGTTGCATGAAGTTACTTTTTTCTAATATACCCCCATTGCCATCCATTCACAAAATACTTGATGGTCTTTTTATTTTGCCACAGCAGTTTACCAAGTCATATGGGAACGAGTCCTGACTACACCACGATATAAACTTCACAATGCCTGTGAAATAGACTGGCTCCTACGTTTGCATTTTACATCATATCAATGTATATATAAAAAAAGAGGCGAAATAAATAGACCATTACAAAAATGGTCTGGTTATTCCGACTGTCTACCTCCCTCGCCCCGCCCCTCTCTTCCTCACAATATGATACATTTTCTCTTTCGTCTGCCCTCTGATGGCTTCTTGCCCTTCTTTCCGTTCTGTTTTTGCGTCTCCAGCGCCTTTTGGTCCCGGATTTTCCTCATTAAATCATAGAAGACCTAGAAGCAGAAATAAGACAGAAAACAAAGAAAAGTAACAATTATTAGTAAGTCATGTTTTTAAAAATGAACCTGTTATTTTCTGTAATGGTACATTTTTAAGAAATCAAAGGGAGTTATTCATGTGATTTTCACCATGTTTTGTGGGCCTATTTTTAAAGATACATGATGCCATTTCATAAAAATGCAATTTAAAAGTCTATATGAGCAAGCATTCCTGCTTTTTCTTCTTTTTCAAAATTAAAATATAATATCACAATGTTCACATTTGATTATTTTGTTGTGTAAAATCTATACTTTCAAAGTAATTCCTACAGTATATTGTGTTTGTAGTTTTGCTATCATAAAACATAAATGATTACCCAACTCCCACTTTTACAGTTAAAAAATCATTATACATTTTATTGTCAGGGTATGTTTTCAACCAAAAATAAACTACCTTGCATATCTATATTTACTGCATGTTTCCTAAATACTACATTGCCAGCAGGTGACTTTCATTTGGCAATCAAAATTATCCCGACAGCCAAAGAATAATTCCAATCAGAAAAAAAAATCTATTTCCACAGTCTCAATTAGCAATACCATAATTTCATATCACCCAAAGCCCTAATGCTGCCAACTGGTTAATGAGTGCCCTCCAGTTAGTCTCATTATTTCATTAGAGCATTTGAAACAGATGAATTGCATTATCGATAATATGATTAGAGTCCAGCTGAAGGATGGCTCGTTCGAGCTCACTTTAGGTCTCGATAGAGGGGGTATGAGTTATTGAATATATTTCTCTTCACTTCAGAAAATCTCCCCTGGCTTTCAGACGATCCAGTTTGATTAACGTTAGAGAAGAAACATTCTTTAACCAGATCCCCATTTACTACATCCAGCTAAAGATAAAATGCTTTGTACGGAGTATCATTATTTCTTTCATTTTTGTTTATTTTCTGGAACTCCTAGCAGAAATCTAGACTTTCTTCTATGAAACACTTTACCACTGTGTTGTTTGCACATCCTAATCAGTCTATGATGAACCACTAATGGATCTAAAATTCCTCGCGTTAATATTCCTCTACTAAACAATACAGTAATCAATGTTTTGATACCTTGTTGGGTTCTATGGAACACGGTCCAACAACATTTGTCCTGAGCTTTGTTCCTACTCTCATGTAACCCTAAATCTAACATAATAATAATAATAATAACAATATTTATAAAGTGCAACATATCCATCTCTAGAGATGCTCAAGGCGCATACAAATAATTTAAATTAATATTCAACATATTCAACATAAATTTAACAATAGGCATTGAGCATCAGGTGAGTTTTAAGCCCAGTTTTTTTGAAAGAAGAGAGAGTGTTGGCCGTCTGAATAGAGAAAGGTAACTTATTCCACAAAGAAGGAGCTGCTGATGCAAATGCTCTATCCCCCCAATTTCTTTTGGAACGTATTTCTTTAAGTCTAATATTATGTGATGAACGTAAACCAGAACGACCTGCAGAGTGGGGTGATAGAAGGGATGAAATATATTCTGGAGCTAGATCATTTAGTGCACGATAGGTTAAAGGGAGCGGGTAGTCAGTTTCCATGTGCAGAATGCCATAATTCGCTGACCCCAGATTTGGTGGAAATACCATTAATGGGAGTACAAATCTTCACACAGCAAACCCGTTGGCCCATCAAGAATTACCCCCTAGTCTCTCGGAGCATGATCGGACATTCTTCGGGCCGAAGGAAAAGCAAAGCATTACATAAGGTCTAATGGTCATAAAACTCAAGGCTAACCCTGGTGATTGACAACACCTGTTATTGGGTAAACACCCGAACGGTGTCGAATTCCCCATGAGAGCTGACTTCTATGTGACTTTAAGAGTAGAATTTTATCGGCAGACGATAGGTTAAGAGTAGAATGTCAAAAGCAAATGTAACCAGAATCCAGAAGGAATGGAACAGTCCTTTTCCCTTACCAGTAATTGTAAAACCTGATTGCAAACCTGATTGCAAACCTAACCCTAAACCTAATGTCTTTCACAAAACTAAACCAAGAGCAAATGTAACCAGAATCCAGAAGGAATGGAACAGTCCTTTTCCCTTACCAGTAATTGTAGCCCAACCTTCCTTATATACACTTAAATCTGCGCTTAGAACCAACTTAATACCAGCACCTTAAGTTGGTGGCCGCACATCACAACACACTTCCAGTTTAAACACCTTCACAGTGTCTTATGGAGGAATCCTGCCAATTAAGAATGTTTTGTTGGACCATCTCTTAATAATACTAATAGCTGTTGCACTCTGTTCTTACTTTATCCACGTTTTCTCTTGTCTTGGCCGACGTTTCGACGTAGGGTACGTTCCATGTCTTTGCTCTCTCGGATGCTTCCTCCTCGCTCACTTGCCTCTTGTCTGCCAAGTCTGATTTGTTGCCCACCAGTAAGAAGGGGATCTGATCGTCTGTTTTATCGTGCTTCACTCGAAGAATCTGCTCCCTGGAGAAATCAAGGCAAAGCAAAGCAAGGAACAGGTTGGATATTAAACGGAGGATAAATGACAAGCATAGTTTAAGATGCTTTTCAGAGCAAATAGTTGCCAACTTGTCATAAACTTAAAGATGATGTTGAGTTCTGGTCATGCGATTGCATAAAAATGATAAGAATTTTGGCCCCGTGTTTATAAAGTTACAAGCACTGTACACATAAATACTTATATGGGACTATTTATTGCTGTTACATGCCATATTTAGAATATTAAGGCATTTAAATACATGTAGCCATGCATTTCAGGGAATATTTTTTATCCCATGTTCTTCCACACTTGCATAATAACAATGA
The DNA here is from genome assembly GCA_003118195.1 of Hemicentrotus pulcherrimus. Lineage (NCBI taxonomy): Eukaryota > Metazoa > Echinodermata > Echinoidea > Camarodonta > Strongylocentrotidae > Hemicentrotus > Hemicentrotus pulcherrimus. The sequence continues at coordinate 13,257 of BEXV01002072.1, read as the reverse complement.
TAATGCTTACAAACTAGTTTTCATCTCTTCCCAGAACCCAAGCTCCTCTTTAATACAGCAACCCATGTTATGTTAAAAATATTTTTTTTTATACCCCATAGTTCTTGGCGTGGAACCTGTATGAAATCATCTAAAAAATAATTCTGAATGAAGGTTAAGATCTAGTCACAGTATCAATAGCAATAAACAAAACACATTAATCAAATAATTTTCAAATATATATATACCAGGACTAGTGAGAGAGAAGAAATGCTATTAAAAGATTAATAGTATACAGATTGATAATATGACTGTGTGTGTGTGTGTGTGAGAGAGAGAGAGTCTTTGATCCACCAAGAAATAGAGGATCTCTTTCAATTCAATGGAGAGAAAGAGGACGAGAGAGAGAGAGAGAGAGAGAGAGAAGAGAGAGACAGAAGAGAGAGACAGAAGAGAGAGACAGAAAGACAGAGAGAGAGATAAGATAAAAGCTGAAAGAGAAAACTCATTCAAGGCAGGAATGATACCAAATCAATCATTATAGATCAATTAGAATGTAATACAAGTTTCTGTCATTATTACGGCTCTTACACCACAGGGATCAATATTCAATACCAAAAAAAAAAATGAAAATCTATTTTCCTGTCTCTGGGGTTGCATGTAAAATGAGGATATTGATGGGGAGTGAAATGTCTTCCTGATGGGAGGCTCATTTACCTTTCATCATCTCCTTGTATCAATCCGGGGAATACTCCATAAACACCCTTTAATTAGGACAGTATGCATGGAGAAGCGGATCCACACGATTTACATACATATTGGCCTTTTCCGGGCCTGTTCACACTGACACTTCCAAGTGTTTTACAACCACATTTTGGGATTTAGGTCAAGTGTGAACTCTATAATTAGCTGGCAGAAACTCCACCTTTTTTGCAGTGTTAATGCTCCAGTTCAAAACACCGGTGAACTATTCCAGTTAGAGTTTGAGTTTATTGTTTTTTTCATATTTCACATATATTTCACAAATATAATTCAGATAACAAAATACCGGTTTACATAAAAGGCATATTGTTTCATAATTCAAAAAAGAAAAATGATTATAGTAAGTAATCATTGTCATCACAATTGTTTAACAACTAATATCATTTAAAGGAAAACCCAGACAAAAGTACAAACTGTGAAATGTGCAGGAACCTATAGCAAAGCAGTTTTTGGCCATGTGACTTTCCTTAGCTTCTGCACTAACACAGGTGACAAGTAGCGCATGCAAACAACTTACTAAAAAACAGAATAGGCAAACACAAACAATTTTAATGGATTTTTTTCCAGAATTGTAAGTGGTTGCTCAAAAAAATGATGGCTTTTCAGATTGGTTTTCCTGCAATGTAAATGGGCCCTCTCCTCTTCAGGTACAGGTAATAGCCTGCAACTTGATACAAGAAATTCCCCATGTATTTGCAATAAATTCAATCCCTTGAAATAAGGTACGTGTCGTGTAATTAAATGAGATCGGAGACTATATATATCCACAGGATCAAATTTCTAGGAAAACTCCTTCATGTTTGTTTCATCCAAATAAATGCATCAATCAGCCAATCATTAATTTCTCTCAACTTGAAAACCATAGGACTCTATCAAACAGATTCCACTCATACACCTGATTGTGCTGTGTCTTCTCGTTTCCCTATAATCCTTTCTAATGAAAACAAAATCTTTGGTATTGTTGTCTTTTGTTGATGACCTGATGCAATGCAATCAAAAGGGATGGCCGCTACCCCAGAGCTTTAGGGGACATTTACTGCGGATAAGACCATTAATTAATCTCATCACGCCCGAGTTCTATCTCCACTGGATGCGCCGATGAAAGACACCGTACAGCCATATGAAATCTGAGAGGGAAAACCCACTTTAAAGGAATAGTTCAACCTTTAGTATTGGAGTAATTATTATCATAGAGCTTACATTTATTGCGATACATCAATGCAAAACAATAAAGGAATACAGGAATGCCAGAATGATATCACTAATTACTCGAAGATCAATTGTTCTTTTCAAATCAGCAGAAATTTAGTTTCTTATGAGATGTTCTCCTTCTCACCTAAAAAAAGAAGGAATTGTGCTTGAAATTTTATGAAATCTTATTTTCTTAATGTGGCTGTTTCAATTGCATTAGGTTAGTTACATTTCATTTTAAACCTGTGTGAAATTAATTTTCAACAAGGCAGAATCACTCAATAAAAAAGATTATTTTTTTTCAATTCAATTAGAGAAAAAAATTCATCACAACTTTTTTCCTTATTGAGGAAATTACAAAATAATTGGAGCAAGATCTCATTCATCACATCTTCACAATTTGGATACTTTCAGAGATTCGGTCGATAGATAAAACAGTTGCACAACAACTGCTTCCATGGCAATTACTCTGCGTTAAGCTTTTAAACTACACCAAATTCTGACCTTAAACCCCAGACTCAATAAGCCCGTCCTCATCAGCTTGAGATTGCCAAATAACCCACTATTTTAACTATCATGATCTCAAATTAGCCAGATAATTTGCGTTGTCATCAGCCTGCAGTTGCAATTACGGTAGCGTGATATTTGGTTGATACTGGTAAATATTCTGAGAAATATTGGTCTTGTTTCTAAAATATCCCTCTATTTGGGAAATAGTGAACGAATTTTCATCTGTTTGAGCTAGTTTGTGATAAGCAGATCGGTCTGGTGAAAACGCAATTTTGAGCTTCGGGATAATATCCTGAGTCTGAAAATAGTGGGTTATTTGGCAAACTCGAGCTGATGAAGACAGGCCTAATGCTAACCCTAAACATTACCTAAAACCCAAACGTAATCCTATCCCCTGGCCCCCCACTCAGTATTATTTAGGGTACGCATAATGCACGTCCCCTCCTTTTGAAAACACCCCCCCCCCCCTAACACCCCCCTAAGTCCGATGTGTAAAGTCAATAACGGGTCAATTTTTCATTTTTTTTGTGTGTTACGAGCCAGACTTTGCTGCATGAAAAATACCCCTTTACCGGACTTTTTGGGAACATGAATGCGGTCCCTCCGTTCCCTGAGCGGGGGGCCAGGTCCTATCCCTAAACCCAATTTTTTTTTGACAAGATAAAGCCAGGAGCATTTGACACTGAAGCAAATGTCAAATCACCTTACACCATACAAAATACAAGCCATGAGATAGTGAAATTTTCCTTTGACTGGGAAAAAATTAGTAACAAGTCTGTATACTACAGGCGTCTATACTGCAGAGTAACAACATATTTCAGTAAGGACTGTCCAAATGATAAACAAGAAATGGGCCGGTTATTGATATTGGTAAAATACAGGCAAATGATTGCAGACAATTGAAACTGGGACTGAAGATAAATTGGAAAGTATATTCATAGGAATTTCCCATTTCATGGCGGTTTATCTTTAATCGACAGGAGATGGGGAATTACTATAAAGTAAAGTCACATCTAGTGGTGGGCTTTATATCCAATGACAAAGGCATGATGAGCAGCAGTGAAGTGCCAATTATGAACCTAATGTGTAATAACACAGACTCAAACACCATGCATAGTGCATGATTGTGTTCCGTAATGCACTGTGCTGGTGATTCAAAATGTGAAGCGCTGAGAGGATCCATAACGAGAAAAATGTAGCGTGAAATTTATTACTGGTGACTGTTTATTTTATTTAGAAGGAGAAAAAAAATTGAAAGGATTTGTGTATCAAATGCTCAACTACCTCGAGACTCGACTTTCATTTTCTATAGCTATCATGCAATATATATGTGTAGAATTGACATGTAGATCTTTTGCTTTCAAGTATTTTAATATGATACAACTACATTTATCAAACATTTAGCAATTGTATTCATCAGGACATGAAATGTATTTTAATACATCTGATGTAATCAAATGCTTTTCAAACTACCCCGAAACTCAACTATCATTTTCTATAGCTATATTCAGAATCATGCAATATTTAAAGGAAGTATCTAAGTCCTATACTGTTCTGAAGTTATACATGTATCATTCAGTATGTATCTTGCCCCTAGCACAAGCCTTAGATTAAGCAGCCAGGAGCAAGGGGCAATTTATTTTTAAAAGTTGCCCCTAGCCCACGGGGATTTTCCAGAGCAAGGGGCAATTTCTTAACAATCAGGGGCAATTTTCCAAAAACAGATAATTAGCCACTAATTAATTAGACCCTCTGAGTTCAAAGAATGTGAGTAGAGGTCTACGATCAATTTAATAACTTTTTAATCAAAACAAGATCAACAGGAAAGATTGACTAAGAACATCAATTTGCACATTAAACAGTATTTTAAAGTAACTAAAAATATTGATGAGCAAATGAATAAATAAATTGTCAATTTCACAATTATTAACATCGTACGGTTTATCCCAAATCTTCTGCCACACTCTGGGCAGTAGGAGCAAATTTGAAGAATTATCTTTTTAATTGTTGTAGACCCTATAACCAAAGAAATAAGAAGAAATCTGAGCAAATATTTGTATTAAAGATCGTTCATGTAAAAATGTCCTTAGACATTCGACAGCTGAAGTTGCTAAACGTGCGTTCTCGAAACCAAAATCGTTCCTCGCACACACACTCCCTGGTGGGATGCTGGCGGGCTGGAGTTTGCCAACGAAACCAATGCACCTTCGGAGATTTGCAGCGCGCAAATTTATCGGGACTCGAAAGGTTTGTGGTGGGAAGCTGGCCGGCTAGCTTTTTGCCAAAACAAGGCTAGGTCGGCTGCTGGCGAAATGAGAGTAACTACGATCGAGAAAATCATAGGTGTTCTAAACTTATCAATACGAGAATTCTAAATTCTATTTGAGATGAAATAATAAACTAGACCTACAAACAAACCTTGACAGATCTCTAATGACTGTTTAAATGCTTGTTTATTTCTCCATTTGACGATTTGCTTTCTTGATCCTTCGATACATTTTTACGAGCATGCGCCGCCACATGCACAGTACCATGCACCATTTACGAGCGATCGCTTGATATGAACGTGGTACGGACGCACGTGCGCTAGCATGTAGTATAGCCAATGGGGGCATTTTCACGAAAACACTTGCGCCTTATTGAAGCACTAAATACGTAGCTATTAAAGAGCTCGTGCGCGGCAAACTGTTCGTGGTTCTGAATCACGAACGGTTTGCTGCGCAAGTGTTTCCGTGAAAATGCGCCCTTTACGAATCGTTTGTGTATTTTTTCTGTTTTAATAATTTACGGGCGCATTTTCATAGCAAACACTTGCGCCTTGCCTTCTAGTTTTAGATGATTATGGGCGCAATTGGTGGTTTTATGAGCGCAAATTTGCGCCCTGCGCCCGCTTAATCGAAGGCTTGCCGTAGCATAATGCTTTTACTACCAGTGAGTATGTTAAAAGGCACAAAATAACGAAATGTCAAAAGACCTGACAGGAATATGATTTGCATCTGTAACATAATTTCAATGTTTTTAAATACCTGAATTCTGTTGTTGTAGCAAACGATTCTTGCTCTGTTATACTGAAGACACATAGAAACCCCTCTCCCGATCTGAAGTAGTTATCCCTTATTGCAGCATAATCCTCCTGGCCCGCCGTGTCTAGAATATCTATTTGAACCTCCTCGCCATCTACAGTGACTTTCTTACGGTAACTGTCTGCTTTTGTTGGTTCATAGTCTTCGACGAACTGAGGGGGAGAGAAAAAAATGAGGGAATCATTAGAACTTCAGAGTCGGCAAAAGAAAATGACCACATCAATATGCATATGGCGTCTTCTAAAAAATACTGATGTTCCTTTTTACTAAAAGCATTGGAATAGTGAAGGTTATTTCTTGTTCCTTTCTTTTGTAACTTTCTGTCTGTTTTCCTTGTTTTATAGTCTTCAACAAACTGAGTAAAGAGGGGGTAAAAAGGAATATGATGTAGTTTCTGCTTACATAACACAACCATACGAATGTGTTATGAAATGCCCACCATTTTCAGAGTTTATGTTAAAAGCAAAACCAATAAAAACATGCATCATTAGTTGAGTTCTGTTGCAGAGGGCGCTACACAAAATAATTTTTTTACAAGATAATGAAAAATTGAGTGTAAAATTTGAAAGACCATACAATTTAAATGACAAAATCATCTATGTTTGATCAAAATCGGTTCAGAGACGGCTGAAATATCCATAAATATAACATTTTTTTAATACTTGTGTAACACTACAAATTTGAGATAATTTGAAAAAGTCGTTGAAAAAAGCAAATAGCGCCTTTCACATCGTATTTCAGCCAATGCCGTTGTTGGCTTTTTTGTTGGTATTTTCGTGTTGGTTATATTACGCACAACCAGCCGGCCCATGCATTGTTATACATGTATCTAATTAAATGATTAATTAACAGTCATCCTATTTCTTTGAAAGTGGAGCTGAATTGGTATGATCGTATTGGCTAAATTTCACACATTCTGGGCTCTAAAATTACCTTCATAGCAATTTTAGGTTCTAAATGGGCATTAGAAATGTCACAGATAAGAATAAGAGCAATAACCATGCACTTTGAAGGTATTTGTGATCTGAAAAAAGAATTTGAAAGGATTTGAACTTGAACTTTTACCGGGTTCACAGTTGTCAACACCAGGATATACTAGCAAAGTTTAACCAATTAAAGGCTGAATTTGAAACAATTTGGGATCAAACCCATTGGACTGCACATCAAATGAAAATGAAACAGTTTTAAGTGAATCAAGGATGTCTTTCTTCTATCTGACGCCGAGGAAGAGTGTGTGACTTTGCACATGGTTCCTCATCTGGCAACCCTCTCAACGAGCTGCGGAAATCAATTGAGGATCGGCGAGAGCACTGACATCACGATCTTTAGAGAGGGGAAAAACAATCTGCAAGAATTCACTTTGAAAAGAGCTCAGATCATATTTCCACGTGAAGATTATTTATTCCTCCTTGAGATGCCTACGTATGGATGAGTACGTGCCAGCCTTTAGAAGAAGCCGTTAACCTACTTCAAGAGATCGTTGCATCACTGCTCAGTAGCATTCTTTGATCAAAAGTTTTTAAAATGAACACGATTCCCTCGGTAGGACTCTCGGGCTTGGGTATGCAAGAATATCCAAATTTGAATTAGAATGTCCAGAGACTCCATATAGCAGCTCAGCTACCAAAAAGATTTCATGTACTGCAGGTAGATGGTAACGGCCATGACCACACTTTTGCTTGTGCGAAAATTACTCTGAACTGTATTTCATCAAAGGTATATGATCAGGTTTGCGATTAAGTTACAGGTTAGGTTTAGGGTTAAGGTCAGGTGAAGAATAATGTTTGGGTCCAGGGTTGAAGTTAAAATTTTGATTTTTGAAGGAATCAAAACATGTGCCATATATCCTGTGCACACATATCCTTTTCCAAGTGTAGCAAAATATATTTTACTGAATAAATAATATTTCATACTTCCCAAGGGGCCTTCTTGTAATGATTGCACAGCTTGCACATGTATAGGCAAGTACACATCCCTGCTTCCTACAAAAGAGAAGCTCACATACCAACAATTGAAGAAGATTAATTACTTTAATTTTATTCATTTTTATACATGTTACAATCATAATTGGGAAAGTCTTAGGCATTGGGTTCTTTTGGCATCCATACCTTACGTTAGCAAATATTTCAGGATTTTATGAACATAAATTGACAAAAATACTGTTCCTTGAAGATATTTGTCTCATCTAAGCTCTAGCAGGGCTCTTAAATTCAGTACGATCATCCAATAAATACCAATGTGCTAAAATCTATGTAGTCAGGAATATGTGGGATAAATTAGCTTGCCCTATTTCAATACACAAATTGTGTTCTGTGTTCTGTGCAGTAAAAATTAATGTTTCACAATTAAGAAGTTTCTCTCTTCACTCTCCAAAGATCT
>BEXV01002071.1:54190-66922 GCA_003118195.1 Hemicentrotus pulcherrimus | reverse complement strand
AAATATATCTCTTCAAATCAAATCAGCCTTATAACAACATTTCAAAGCCTGCATGCACTAATATCTAGAGACAATACATTATAACTGCTTCAATAACATAATACTAAATGATTTTAAAACATTCATTACATCTTAGATAGGAATTGAATTTGTTGGGAATTTTCAAAATGATAGAAAGACAAACATAATCAATATCCTTATGTTTGAATAAACAAAATTTATACTGAATGAATTTCATAATACAGTTATAAGGTAAATCCTATCGTGTAAAATTATTGTTCTACTGAATACAACATCAATAAATATGTATTCAAATCATAGTAGATGTGCAATGTCATTCAAATGACTTCCATTAAGTTTATTCTCATTTACTTTAGGTACATTCTAATCAATTGCAATCATTTTTTCAAATGTTGCAAAGAAAACTGAAGAAAATTCCTAGGAAAAGGCATGTAATCAAGTACATCAGTAGTTAAAAATGATCTTTTCTGAACTTGAAATTGTCTATCTCTCAAAAGGCAAGCTTACCCAAAACAGATGTTACATTCATAGATAGTCAAAAAAACAAATTGTATACATGCTGAATACACTACATCTTTATATAGAGTCAGGGCTTATACATGTATAATATTTCAAAGCATTTGTCTTCCAAAATGAGTGAAAAGAGAAAAGACCTGGACGCCCTGGGTTCAAAACCGGAGTCCATGACCTAGTGCCCTTTGGCAAGCCGTAATACTCAATTACCAAGTCCCTCGGAAAGGACATAAAGCCATTGATCATTAGTTGCTTATCTAAGAGAATATATATACACCTGTACTTACTTCTTGGCAGTAAGGTAAAATAAAAATCAATTACCATCATTAACCTTACATAGGTATACTTCAACATTTGTTTCATAAACAGCGAAAATGTGAAGATACTTCATTAAGTATTTAAGCTTTTTTACCTTTAAACATAGATTCTATTATCAGCTCCCATTAAATAATATTAAATTCATTAATGTCTTTGACAGAATAACATATCAAATGCAATGGCAAATTGAGGGAAAATAAGTCAGTAATACATGTACATGTTCATGTCATATCTAGGATAAACGGAATGAAAAAAGCAATATCGACAACATTTATGAAATTACACACTACTTACGGTTCTTAAACAATGAATTATATGCGAAATGAGACTAAATAATCCATTTGAATGCAACTGGACATAGTTTTATTTATTTCAACAGGACTCTATTAGATAATGGATAAACCCTCTTATACTATAGGTCTATGAGGACAAAAAGTAAATAAAGCTACACATGCATGACCTAACACAATTGGGTATGCTACTCACAACATCAATTAATCTTGCAAGGCTGTATTATTTCTAAATGGTTGATAAATTGGACAAGATGCATGAATATTATTTTTCATCAATGCAAGGCATTAAAACAAAAGTGTACAATTCTACAACAAAGTGCACGCTATGTACAAGAGATAGAATATTGTAGACTAGAATGATATTGCCAATTCTAACCTAAATTATAGATATCACACATCAAAGATAATTATTCTTATTAAATTCAGGATAGAGACTTACAGTATTGCTTGAAATAAAGTTGACACATTACCACCAAGTCACACCAAGGTCTATGGGATAATGCATGCATTCACGCGTGACACAGTGTGAGACTGTCAACTTTATTCCAAGCAATACTGTATATTAACAATTCTTAATATACATATTTTTTTATACAGAGTTTACAAAAAAAGCTCAAATAGTAATTTAGCATAAAAAAAGGACATAATTTCATATAAATACTACAATTAAAAGAATTGTGTGGCTATATTACAAACAGCTCTTGGAAGAAACTCATATCAAGTCGTTGTAAAAAGTAAGAACTACACATATCGGTTGGAAATGAACAGATTTGAGTACACTACGACCAATACACGCCATTCTATAATGCCAATGATAGTAATTGAAGAAATCTTACTAGTAATGATATAAAAATAATCTTTATTTTTGCGAAAACACCATTTGTTTTCCTATCGACACTGAGTTCTGCTCAAATTGCACTCATTATCAGACTAATCACACTGTGAAGTCTAGTCTTGAATATATTGGGTTTGACTCATGTTCATAAATAAGTGATCAGTATGATAACTTTCATCAATAATAATAGTGGCTCACTAAATCAACAAACTTGATAAGGAGACAACAGGCAGCACTGATACGTTTTCTTCAAATGTAGTCAAAATATATCACTATTCAAATACCACTTATCAATCAATGTTGTATTAGCATTCCATTGGAACGGTAAATTTAAGTTTTAACTTGATATATGCATGTCATAATAATGACAGATCATTATCATCATCACCGCTGTTGTCATCATTTTAATAGCATCATCACCATAATCACCATAATCACCAATATTTAATATTCCAGTAGAATGGTATCAAGTTTCCAACCAAACTTGAAATTTGCAATTCGTTGTTCACAGAGGAAAATTCATTGACAAAATGTTATCATCATCATCAACACCTGGATACAACTAGATGTATTTATGCTATCAATGTATATTATATCATGTAAAGTTGTATGCAAAATTTGAGCAAAGCAAATTTTCACTGGACAATAAATAAGGAAACTGAAATTAAATTGATCTACCTGTAGTGCCAATATTTTTCTGTCAGTTCTGCGTTGGATATTTGGTAACTTCTACATGTGTGCAGCCTGAAATTGTAACTCAGAATTTTTGTCTTTAATTTAATCTTGGCATATGCACATACAATTTGGGACAATTCTACCTGCACTTGACTATGACACTCATTCAGTCATCGAGTATTCATCCTATCTTGCTTTTGAAAAAAAGAGAAAGACAAAAGATTGATGTTTGAGGAGCTATTACGCAGTCCAAATATCCCAGCGGATCAAGGTAATCAAGCAAATTAAGCAATAGCAGACAGAGAGCCTTCTACATATGAAATAAAACTTGTCAGTACCCTGCAAAGAAAGTCAGAACAATCTCTTTGCCTGTCAACATCTAGTAATCATGTTCTCAACATCTATGTGTAGTGCAAAATTGGTCTTGATATATCTTTTATGGCAGGAATGAAGTTTGGTTGATTGAGGTATGTTGCCTTATGTAGACCCTCGGATTAAATCTTCAATCTGTGAAAAGAAGAGAAACAGGGCGTCAAGTCAAGCTGTTAATCTAATTTACGAGAAACAACATTAAAACTTTGTTTCTTCTAACAACAATTTGCATGTATTTTACTTCCTGGTTATTGTAACGTGCCATGACTCACATTAGTCCAAGTCAATCGCAAGACCTCCAATCAATCGCAAGTTTGCAGTCTCCTATGTCTGATGTACATAGTTGCGATTGATATCAATTGCAAATAAGTTGTGATTGATATCAACTCTTTGTAAGACAAGGCCCAGGTGTACACAATTATCTGTTGATACCTATAGTGGCTATTTTTCATGATATGTGGAGGTGTGATAGCACAGCTGTAGAGCAGTTGTCTTGTTAACCGGGAGGTCCCGGTTTGAAACCAAATGCTCTAGTGCCCTGTGGTAAGGCATTAATCCTCATTACCAAGTCCCTCGTAGGGGACTTAAAGCAATCAGTCCTCTAATTGCTTACTACGCTTTCTTAGCAGTCATGTAAAACAAACTAACTAAAAAAATCTCAAACACACAAACAACTATGTCACTTCTATTTTGCGAATGAGATGTGCTACTATTCATACAAGCACAGACATGTCCACAGGTTAATATTACAAGGTAAAATAGTAAATAGTATTTACCTGTTGTCTGTACATTTCCTTGACATCCTGTAAATCTAGTTTCAGTTCTTGAACCTCCTCAGCCTTCTCACCATACATCTGAAGCACTGCATTGTAACGATGTTGCAGGTCCTAGAGATGAAACATGATCATGAAAGACACAATTGAGTACTGGTCATGCGATAGCATTGCGAAAGAAATTTGACTGAAAAATCAATGTGTACTGTAAAGTTTTGAAATGACCAAAGGAAAGAAAGTGAATTTATCTTGCTGAAAATTGCATGCAATGCACATAGAAGTGTGTAGATGGGACTTAGCTCACTTGTGGCTTAAATGTTTGGTGCAAACTAACAACCTATTTCTGGTTATGTTTCAAATAAAAAGGCATATGAAGAGCATTCCTTTTCAGTGGATATTTTCAGTACATACTTCCATACTGACATGCACAGAATGATAAAGTTTAGAAATCATTTTTCATTTTTCAGCGTTCTCTTTGAATGACGGTGAGTGTTATTGGAAAACAAGGCACACTGTAAATTCAGAAGTGCTCTGCTGCAAAAAACTTTGCACATTTTGTTCCTTTCACGCCACAACATGAATGAAGCTAAACACTAACAAATGTGCGGGGTAATAATAATTGCACAGGCAAGAAGGAAGGAGAGCGGTATTGATACTGATGTGGCTACCCTGGGTAAAAAAGACCATATAATCATTTATTATTATTTTTTTAAATAACCATTTTTTAACCTGTCAGGAAGCCTCAAATTCATTTCCACGGGGGCTCTTTTTTTAATACAAATTTCCATTGAATTGGTACTCATGATACTTATAAATTCTTTGCCATTTCATCATAATCATTTATTTAAGTTGAACATTTTCCTATACTACTGACAGCGCGGTATAGCCGCTGCTGACTGCTGCACTGCGCTGCCAGCTTCCGTTGTTTGTATCGGTAATACTTATAGAGATGTGAAGATTGGCGATATAGCACCATCTTGTTGAGAATAAGCATACATTTGTTTACAGTATGGCTGCCTCTAGACACTGATAAATTTCAGCAAGAAATCCTGCACGCTAATCTTACTTCCATAGTTCCATTACATTTATTTAAGGTATGAAGCTCAATATTGTGTGAAAGTCATAACAGAAAAGATTATGTTTATTTATAATTCCATGGTGGCGATTATTAATTTTGCAATAACCGCCATGAGCAATCTGAAGGAGGCGATTTTGTAGCTCAGTATGGGCGAATCGCCTGTCACCCCACCGTGTATTTCGAGCCTTGCCTTCCAGTGATACATGTAATCTAAATCTGTCTTGTAATCAATAACCATTTGTTAATCTGATTTACCTTTTGTTGTATTCTGAGTTCCGGTATATAACTGACTTCTTCTTCCAGTCTATCAGTCTGATTGGTCAGCTTTACAATCTCCTCGGCCATTGATGATCTCGTCCTCTCTAGCTGATAGATTTCCGACTGGGAATAACAGATTAAAACATACAAAAACATTTTTTTCTTATTAATTCAGTGCATTATCTTCTTATCTTCCTAGGCTCACATTTATAAAACCTTATTTAGACCAGTTGTCAACTAAATATGGTAAAACTTCCAACCAGTTGAACCTCCCGTTGTGTATACTATAGCCTATGTAACTACTTGATAAGTAGCTTGGTAAGGTTTTATGAATACGGGCCCAAGTGACTATATCCAAAGTATGGACATCATGCCTGTCAATGGCTAGAAAATATATTAAATCAAAATTGCAATGTTTCAGATTGTAATAAAATGGCAGGGCTCTCACAGTGAATATCTTTACTTTGTATTTGAGAAAGTTTTAATATCTGATTAAGGATTAAATCGTCATTTCATCAAGATTTTTGTCTCCTCCAGTAAAATCAAGATAAAGATTTAACTTGTTTATGTTGATCATGATTAGGTTACTTTGTTATTTTTGTGCCTTTTCCTCTATAGCTTTTGACCTTTGCAGAATTAAAAAAAAAAAAAGAAAAAAGGTTTTGGTGCTTTATTGGATTCTTATTTCATACGATAGTTATTACATTGATAAATGTAACTACATGTATATATTTTTGGGGTATATCCCAAACTGCAATTTTTTATCTTCATCTGACAGATAGGATTCTAAGCAGAGGCCGTTGGTACATGTATGTAAGATATGACTCTTATATAATCGTAGAACAAACATATTAAATATACATTAACACTGTTAACATCTCGGAATATACATCTAAAAGCCTACGATAATGCCTACATGTGGGACCTACCTGAAGCTGTGATATTTCCCCTTCTCTCTGTTTAAGCTGTGATTGTAGACTCTCAATAATAGACGTAGATGAACTTGACAAAATGTTATCATACACAGAGCCTGTCATACTCATTGACATGGTCCTCTCCAAGATTTCACCCTAGAAAAGATAAATATAACAAGTTTTTATTATTTTTGGATGGTATATACATGTAAGAAGTTTCATTTTTAAGCCTCTATACCAGATGATTGAAGGTTGCTTAGAATTTCTTCATGATTCAGGTTTTCTAAATACAGTTTTGTTTATTTATTACAATTTCATTAAAATCTCATTTCAGATTGTGAAAAAAAATTATCATATTCGTAACAAACAATGAATATAAAATAAGATACAGAAAAATAAAAAAATAACTACACCGCAACAATATTATGATGACTTTGTCTTTTTTATACCTTTGTAAATGCTTGATGATGAAACAAAATTTTTGTTAAAACGAACGGTCATATATTTTATAGATCAATCAATTAGTCAATCTACCATTTAGTCTTTCAATGAGAGTTAATTTATCAAATATATCAAATCAATCTAAAAAGTCAATCATTGCTAATTCCTTCATTCTACCAATCCATCAACAAAACATCAAATAAGAATACCAAATAGAAACCCTTCCATCAATGACATACCGTGTTACTTCGTGAACATCCACATTTATTTTGGCTACACATATTACACTCAAACCAAGAGATATACCCCTAACTCACCTGCGAGGGTGTCCTGGATATACTTGTGATAAATGATGGTCTGATTTCAGAATGGACTGGAGTGCTAGCTCTTGAACTGGGGCTAGGTGAACCAGAGTTATCCTCAGCCTGCTGTAACCGCCTCTCCTGTCAAATAAAACATCAGGGATATCATTTTTTGAGAATCTTATATCATAAAACACTATATCCCTGTTGGGACAATCATCCCACATTTTGTGGGCAGGCACAATAAATTTTCATTCAAAACCCTTAATATATACCACATCCATGAAAGTAAAGGGAAAGAATGAATTCACAGGTTGTGTCCATTTTTATGCGTTTGATGCAAGGAGTGTTGATGAGGAGAATTATCTTGAAAATGTTTCAAATTGGCAACACATTGAAGTTCAAAATTAGTATTTTCCAATCCAAATTTGCCAAATGTTTAACTTCTCAACAAGGTATTAAGTACTGTTCTTTTTCTTTCTCCATCATTGTTGCTAGTTTGAGGAACAATATGTGATCAATTTAGCCCTAAAAAAAAATCACCATCTTGCAAGTGAAAGGGAAAGGTGTTGGTCAACCAATGGAGCAAACATGGGACTGCTGTGGTTGACTTCTGTCACACATACAGTACATGCATAAAATATACTCCAAACAAGGTGGCAGCAGTCAAAGATTTTTGATCCATGCCAAATTAAGAGTTGAATTCTGATGACATCCTTCCTACCTTTTCCTCCAGTGCCTCCTGGGTTAAACTCAGCTTCTTCCTCTCAGTCTCCACCTTAATGCGCTCAATGTTGAGCTGTTTCTCCAGGTTTGACTTCTCCTGCTGAGCCTCCTCCACGGATCTCAGGTAGTTCTGAAGCTGGTTCTCCATGTGGCTGAAGTCCCTGAAAGATGGCAACGATATGGACAATGTCATGAATGTTCAACGCACATTTCATCTATTTCATGCATTCTGTACATTGTCGTGATTCAATTTTTCATATTTACATGTCAGTTTTGTTTTTGCTATTATTGTTATTATTATTTTTGTTGTATTTTGTTTGTATCCTCAAATGTTTATATATGTTTCTTGTATATGTATGTCACTGGCCAGTGAAGAACAAATTTCTGTATTTTTAAAATCAGACAATAAATTATCTTGAATCTTGAATGGTGTTCTCAACACTTGGGATATGGAGACCAATGTGAAACACAGAAAAAAAGAGTAAACATGCATGTTGTATTCAACAGCCAATTTAAGGACCATGGGAGCTCTAAACATGTTTTCCTATCAACGGTTTGTGACTTAAAATCTCATGAGGTATAATGCCTATTTCGTATAGTCGCATCTCAGTGTACAAATGTAACCAGCATACATATGTTGCTATGTCAGGAAACCTCAGAAAAAACTTGTTGGGTCTTTATTCAGGAGCTTCAGCTCAGGAAGCATGTCTAAGATTCTCAGTCAGAAGTAAACATAGTTAGACTTCTCACTCCTGCACAATTGACCACAACCAACCCTACTGTAAGTATTTTATAAATATTCATTAGGAGCAGCTACACAGTAAGCGCGCACAAATGATTCTGACGTAATAAAGAGTTTAAAGACTCATCAGTTTTTGGTTTAGACACATGAACATGAGGTTGTCCGTGTCTTGTATTGTGCTAGTTTAGTTTGATTTGTAGTGAATCGACTTTAGGCCAACATCTATTAAAACACCTATTTACCTGATCTTGCTCTCTTCCAGACTCTCCAGCCTAGCTTTCTCCATCTCCAGGAGTGCACTCAGCCTTGACTTCTCCTGCCTCAGCATGGCTAGCTGCGACTCTAGAGCAGCCACCTTGGAGCTGGCTTCCAGGGCCATCTCCTGGGCCCCTCGCTCCTTCTCCGTAGACACCACAAGCTGGGTCTGGGCATCGCTCAGACGTTCCGTCAGACTCCGTTCCACCTGCTCCCAAGAGGAGGACTGGGCTTTGAAGGTGGCCTGGAGATTCTCAATCTGCCGGAGCAAAGGTCTGGTGGCTGCATTGAAAGAGAAATGGTTGAAACCCAATTTAAAAGTATAATTCCAGATTACATTAATCTCATTACTGCACATGATAGACAGTGCATTAATATCTACAAACATTTCTTTCCAGATTCACTTGTGGCAAAGTACATGTAATTACATGTTATAAGGTATGAGGAAATATCTGCAGATTCATGAAATTATATTTCATGCACTGGTCGATGATGTGTCGGGAAAGCCTCAGACAAGCATTAAAACTTCGAAAAATTAAATACTTACATTGGTACACAAGAAATGGCATGCCTCTGCAAATTTATTCGCCTATCTTGGGTATAATTATGCCTATGTCTTTCCAGAAAAAAATGGTGAAGACATATCCATAACAACCCCAATCTGTATAAAACCCAAGCAATCACCTTAATGTACATAAGTTTTTTTTTAATGAATTCTTTCAAATTCCAGTAGGAATAAAATAACTTGTTTGGTGATGCAACTTCATTGTAAGGGCGTTTCTCTGCATTTCTTTGCCAATTGACTCTCAATAATACCATGTTTGTTTTTGTTCTCACATTCACAGGGGCAGGCTACTTTCAAGTTTACCCAAGTTGACCAGTACTTGAAGTACACAATAAAAGGGATTTACAGTTGCTAATCCATCCATTGTACTTGAGTGTAATAGATCTGTTTGCCTTTTCTCTCTGACCCTCTGAAGTTGCCGAAAACTTCTCTCTTTACATGCATTGTGAGCACAACAACATTACCCTGCCGTCAAATATGCCTTTCATATCAAACTCTGTCCTAATGGAAACCCATGAATATTAATTATCAGGGAGAAATGAGAAGTTTTACAATCATCATGAAGGGAGTTAGATATGTGCATCTTGCTTATGGTACACTGTCAGCAGATAGCGAGAGGAAGGCAACTGAGGGGCAACAATTGAGACAGGGAAGAGGAAATGAGAATTTACAAGGCGACTGATTAAAGACAGAGTTCAGCATATTACAAAGTCTCCTTTGTGAGTGATTTCTTTTTAACGCTCATATCCACAACACAAGGTTCTCTATGTGCTCCAATATCACAAACCTGGCTCAATTGAGCCTACGTATTTTAATACTTACAGTGTTCAAGGAATTTCTTCCGACCAGTACCAACTTCATTTAACACTTGGGTGAAGAGGGGCAAATTTAAATGACTGTATTGCCAAAGGACACTATAGCTGTGTCGAGACTAGGCATCTTTGATTGTATTCGACCACACGGATATCACACCTCTGAATGCACAGCAAATTTTTCTCTGAATGTACAGCAAATGTGTTTTTTTCTTCCATTAGAGAACTTACCTGCAGTCACACTTTGGCTGAGCTCCTGATTACGTGCCTCTGATTCCTGTAACCTCTGCTGGAGGTCAGAGATCTCCTGTCTGAAGGAATCTTCTTTACGTGCGTTCTGCTGGTCGGCTCGGTTCAGGCTCAACTGAAGATCGTTGACCTACAATAGATAAGCGAGATCATGAATATCCCATCACTTACTACAGGCTAACAATGGCTAACTAAATACCTTTACTCTTGGTACTGACACATTTCCTTTACTGCTATTCTATACAATATATGTATGTACAAGAAAACGCTTTAGAAAAGTTGTACATGTAATGAAAATAATGCTAATATTCATGAGGACGCAAGAACGATGTTTGTCAATGTTGCCAATTCGAATATTCCATTATGTTATAATAAAGAGTATAGTAGTGATTGTCATGCATGTGATTTAAATCAAATAAATCATACAAACTGATATGATTCACTGATTATTATCAAATTAATGATTCAAATCAGTGATTCAATCACCATCGATTTTAATAAATTAGCAGCCATTTACCCTTCATAACTTTCTTTGCAAAAGAGAAATGGAATATTTAAGCTTTTATAATCAAAGACAGATTTGAACTAGACGAAGCATCCTAAAGTAAACCCACCTGTAGCAGGAGTCCCTCGTGCTGTCTCCTAGCCTCTAGCTGAGAGCGATCCAGAGCCAGTTTGAGTTCTTCCTTGGCATTCATCTCAGCACTGAGGGCAGTCTCCTGTACCATACTCTGCTTCGAGGCAATGCTACGATGGAGCTCAGCAATCTCCCTGTTTACGAATTAAGAAAGAAGTTAAGATTTTATCCTGAAATAAGGCCTCATAATTACAAAATTTTAAGGGTAAGCCACTAGCTTCCATCATCTCTTTAAAACTTCTTTAAAATCATACTTAAAATTTAAAAATTTCTGGAATCTTTATTAATATGAAACAGTTTGGACACCAAAGAATACTTGGACTATCATCCCATCCTGAAGCAGAAGAGGTAAAAAAAAGTTGTAAAGTTATTTATAATTGATGCAAAATATAACCACCACCACACACACATAACAATTTTGTTCAATACAATTTCTGTTATAACATCTATCTTTTCTTGGAAACAAATTATATTGCATTTACTTAAATTATGGTGTATCAAAATTACAATTTGACAAGAGTCTTGACTTACTTGTATGAGGCATCCAAGGCATGCTGTGTGCTGCGTACTTTCTCCCTCCCATCTTCCAACTCAGACTTGAGATTCAAGATCTCCTTCTCTTGTTTCTCTACGGCAGAATTCAATGTCTTGATGGCGTCTGTAAATGTGGAGTGAATGGTTTTTATTTAATTCATTTATTCACCTAATACAGATCAAATCTATAGTCATACTACAAAATGGCTCAATAATCTTTTTAGTCTAACAGTCTCATATTCACAATAATACATGTACATGTACATTTAAATAAAAATCAAACGTTAGGCTCAACTGTGTGGTATTTACTTTTTAACAGTAGTGTTCATAGGGTAAGTTACTTCAAATAAACTTGAAGTAAAACAAAATGAGTTAAAAGCAGAAGGGTTTGTTCCTCAATTAAACAACTGATTTATTGAGTACAAAGTGATATTCTGTAAACAAAAAACATAAAAAGACTTTTACAATGATTCCAGTCATGAGATAAAATTGGGAAATTTCACAACAAGACTTCTAATTGTCCTTTTAGTTATAGAATGAAAGAACATTTATGGAAACAATAGGTCGAAGCTTAGCAACTTGATGAACTAACTCCACCCACTTAATTGGGGTTTAAACCTGGATTGAATAGTAGGCTTTAAGATACATTAGCCTTTATAAAAGTCATACCTTTCTGCTTCTTTTCTACATCCTCTTTGCCATCCAAGACTTGTTCTAGATGAGAAATTCTTGCTTCCGCTTTATCCAGCTGCTCCCTGTTAAATATTTTCATAAATTGAGTTATTAAATATGGAGGGGTATACTATTCCTCCCACCATCTGGTCAAAAATTATTCAAATTTAACAAACAATTTCAAAGCAACCAGTCCTCTTTGAAAATTCATCAAAGCTCGGCTAATTGCATGTTAGCTTGTTTTGCACCGATCAATTGTACATCTCTCTATTTCTAAATAAGTAAAAAAAAAAATGTGATTTATTCAATTTATTGTTTACTTTACTTTACAGCAATTTTAAAGGTTGCAATGATATTACAGATTAAATCATGTGTTAATGATATCAGCTTTGGGACAAAATTCATTACACATTGACAGAATAAACATTCAACTTAAGGAAAAAAATTATCCTGCATTACCATACACCAGAGTAAAAACTCTATATTCAATCACAAATAGGGTAAAAAATCTAAATAGAACACAGACAAAGCAAATCCAATCCAATCATATGTCATAGTTTCACCACACCCTGATTTGAGCCTCTTCTCTACGAACACACATATTTAACCTGCATGTACAGGTACATGGTTAATTTTGACATATAGCATGGAATTTCCACTCATAACATTAAGTGTTGTGATAACAAGCAGTGGAATGGTGTTCATACCATTTGGTCTTCACCTGTCCCATTCCCATACTACAGAGAG
>BEXV01002071.1:32486-42699 GCA_003118195.1 Hemicentrotus pulcherrimus | reverse complement strand
AAAAACAGTGTTGTTTGTAAAATGATTCAAAGTGCGTGTAAAGCCTATAAATGGGTTGATTCTTGTCGACAATATACTATCCCTGTCGACATGTCGCCTTCCCATAAAAATGCACTTTTATCGACAAGGTTGTCGACCGAAGGCTTGTCGATGACAGCACTATCTTCTACTAGATATACTGGGTTTAAACTTGGCTCAACTCAGTTAAGATTAACAATGGAAATTAATACTAACTAAAGCCTCAGTCACAAATGCCATTACGAACTGCTACGAACGCTGTACTAATGATTTTCAGACAATGAAAATTCGGGAAGACAATGGAAAAACAGGGAGATTCGTACAAAATTATCGTTCGTATGAACCTTTGTGAGTGTTACCGTAGCATTAGGTCTAAGTCTCTCCTTGGTAAAATGCAATATAGACTTTGCTAATCATTAAAGTTCTACCAAAGCACAAAGGTAAACTAAATAATTTACCCAAACATGGCAACAATAGTTACAAATGTGACCATGCACTAAAAAACTGTCATTTTCAGTATGAGCTCAATGAAGAGTTGGTCAAGATAGCCAAATTTGACTTTTTAGTATTTCCTGAAATAGTATACTTTCCACTATAGATCTATTTTCAACATCTTGAAGCAAAAAAAATAACCTGAAAGTAGTATTTTGGACAGTTTTTGTACACCTACGATTGTCTGATCTTAAATTTTTTGAATAGTAATTTACATTTTTTTTTTTATCGCCCTCGCTACTTACTGGCTCTCTTATTGATCTGCTAAAGAGTTCGATGTTGCATTAATACTTGGTCTCAATAAGGAGCAGGATATATTAGTGTGCAAAAATTTGTGGACAATTTGCATAGCTTTCTAAAGTTTTTTTATTTTATAAATCCTCCCCTTTTTCACCTTGCAGGACTCCTTGTGAAACAGAGTGCATGAGACATGAGTAGACTCGATAGAGTAGGCCTACAGACTTAATGCCCTTTTCTCTCAAGTAACATATACCGGTATACATTTAGGACTAGCTTTTGTTCACATTTCTAATTAGGCTATGAATATCCAACTGTAATGAGTTATATATCATTTAACATGCTCCATATCTCCTCTTTTAGAATCAGACCTTAACTAGAAAATCATTTTTGCCAACTTTTTGGTGGTTTTGTGTTGCCTTGTCACAAATTATTGAAGTCATTCCAGTTCATTAACTCACCTTGAGTAGCTTCTGTGGTTGTGTAGCACTGTTCTGATCATATTCTTCAGCAGTATCAGGACTGGTAGCTAGAAAATGAATTTAAAAAAAAGTGACTTTTAGTTTCACTTTTATAGTTTCTTTCTTTTCTTCCCTTGTTATAAAGACACCATTTGGTATCATATACCGGTACATGTATCCGATCAAGCTTAAAAATGAATGCAATTCCAAAGTTAATTGCATTATACAGTACCTGTTAATCAAGACAGATATTCAACACAAAATGCAAATATATTACCTGTACCTTAAGACCTACAGGCAGACATACACTGTACATTACAGCACACTGGTTTGGCAGATGTGATAGAATCTAAAATAAAATCTCAAGTGACTTTTTGAAGTCTGTATTATCCTACAAAATCTTCACTTCTGTTTACATGATCTCTTTGTAAACCATTTGCCATTTACAGGCCCAGATCTATTCAATACAGTACAACTAAGATTAAACAGCATAGAGTGAAATTTCTACACAAAAGCTGAAGATCTTTCGTGTAAACAATTTACTACTACATTGTACTCATGAAGTGGAGGTTACTTGAAAGTAAACTTAAATCAAATGACCACGAGGAGAGACCAGATTGTCTTTAATATGTTTGGACAATTCGGTGAATTCTATTTAACTCTGCGTGAGAGTGTTTAAAATGTTGTCATTCATTGACGTCATTTTGGCTCCAGCCCAGAGTGCATACATAAATGTACATGTAGGTCTTGTACAGACTGAACTTTAATGTGCCCCTCCCCCTCCCCCTCCCCCTTCAAACATGGACATCTTGACCATTTATATCAACCCTAATTATTCAAATGCATTGGCTGTTTTGAAACTTCAATTGTGACAATTTGTACCTTTGTCTTTTTATTCTGTTAGCAAGCTCAACAAGCTCTTTTAAAGCTTCACAGAGCTAAGTACTGTACACTGCAAAATGCTCGCTGCCCTCAGTTTCCTTTTCACTGTTTACACGTGCACTTGGACAGAATACAGCACCAAACTATAATTCTGAAGCTTATTGACGATTGATACATGTAGGTCTTTTATGTAAAAATGGCCAATATGTACATCTTGAGCTCCACATTTTTTACCCTTTTCTGTCAATCAAGAACCCAAATATTGTACCCATGTTGATATTGATATGAGCCAGGCAAGTTGAGGCAATTAAACCTTCCCCTCATTTTCACTTTTGAGTTTAAAATTTCACAGCAATTACACTGGCTTTAAAAAGTTCTAGTCAACAAAGTGGGTACACACGGTACCTGGGAAACATCCTTCACAGTAAAGTCTGTTTCTATAGTAATTGACTCCCCTGAGGCACAACAGAAATTAGCTCTTGGTGTAAAGCTGGGGATTCCTTTGAACTTACCGCACAGTGGCGGCAGAACAAGAGACACACTATAGAATGACGTCAGATAGTTGAAGAAGTTCTCTACAATGTACATACACATACATGTATACTGGGAGTGGATGATCTCGTACTATTTTACGCACAATGTGCATCTACCTTTATAGACAGGTCTATTAAAGTCCAGTACATAACACTTCCTGATTTGTTACAGTCAAACCTGTCTATAGCGACCACTGAAGGGAAACACAAAAAGTGGCCTTTGTAGACAGGTGGTCTTTGTAGACAGGTTCCTTTAGTACATGATTCTAAGAGAAACCATTTTCAAGAGAAACGACAAATGTGGCCTTTGTAGACAGGTGGTCTTTGTAGACAGGTGGTCTTTGTAGACAGGTGGTCACTAAAGCAGGTTTGACTGTATTTGTTTTTATCAATTTACAGTGTACCTTTGTCATTTAAATTTACTGGATAACTTGTTTGAATTTACTTGATGATCACAGCTATAGATTAATCTTTAAGACTTTTTATTGCTGCCCCATCCCTGCCTTCATCCCCTTCCCCTACATGTAGCATTATCTAAATCTTGACCTCTCATTAAAAGAGGGCAGCAGACTGATTTCAGGACTTACCATAGAGCCATCATGATTTCAAAACATGGCCTAGGGTATCTAAATTTAACCAGATTCTTTTTTCCCCTCTCCTAATCAAGATTTAACATGTAAAGATGTAAATGTACATGCATGGAAGTGCAAGTGTACATGTATGCACACCGTTATAAATGTAATCTTAATAATTTACAACTAAAAAAAAACTTTATAAAATTGATCCACAATGGTCAAATCAACAGGTCTCCTTGTGCATCATTGATTGTGACATCATCAACTTGTAACCTAAATTTGACTTTTATTCCCCATCAAAATCAAAATTTAAAAAAACATATTGTTAATGACATTTAAAATCGTTTGCTTTTTAGAACAAATTTTATAAAAAGACAGTATACAAACAATACACTGTTACGAGTATGTTAGCGCAGAGCCAGTGCACAAAGTTTCGTCAGTGCACATAGGTGATAAAGCACGCGCCTGCAGAACAAGTGCTTTATCGATATCGCACTGACTAAACTGAGTGCACTGGAACTGCCCTAACACACGTGCGAAACAGTGCATTATTTGTTTTATAAGACGGGTCGGCAATACATTCTTAAAATAGATCTAGAGTAAAGATAGATAGATCTGTCTAGATATAGGCCTAGAATATTCTAGATATTGAAAATTATGCACAAATTAAATTTGGCTGAATAAGGGAAAGGGATATCGGCAATTATCAAGCATGCATTATCTAAAACCCAATGCACGCGCACGTGATTTTAATTGACCAATCAAATCGCTTAAATTCTAGAACCCATCTTATAATGATAAATATATTGTTTGCAAATATAATATCTTACTTTTCAATGTACTCTCATTCTCAGGTCTTGGTGTTTCTTCCTCCTGCTCTGCTTGTGGCAATGATTCTTGGCTCTCAGACTCCTTTGGTGTTGGTGTGGAGTTATGCTCTTCCCGGATCCCGAGTCCTTCTTCCGAGCTGGACCTGGGGCGCTCATCGGTGCTCGAGGACGGCGTCATCTTGTCGTCCTGATCTTCTGATTCTACATCAGCCGAATATGAGGGAGAGACTCGGTGGCTGAGAGCCATGGAGGCCTGCTCGACAATGTTTCCAACATCTTGGCTCTGTGCACCGGCATGCATGGGATCCGGCATGTCGTTGAAGCGTCCTTCCGAGATGATACTGAAGTCACTGTCTGTAGGACTACGCTTCCCGTTAGATGATGAAGAATAGTGCTTCGGTGATGTATTCTCTGGTGACTCTCTGGTGTCGTAAAGATAGACGGATGATTGCTCGCTTGCTGTATGTTCATTTATCACAACAAAGTCACTATCACTTCTAATGGACGTCTGCTCGTCTGTGTTCTCCGATTCGGATTTGGTGTCCAGGTCGCTACTTTTCCGGCGACTTGAAATGGGATGTTTTCCTTCCTTTTCCTCTGCCTCAACCGTCCTAGTACTTGTAGAATTACTACTCTCAATTCTTGTTCCCAGAGGCTGATCCACCAAGGTGTCATTCTCTTCCTCAAGTTCTCGAACGTCTGATGATTTCACCAACAAGAAGCTTTCGGTCGACTTCACAATTTCAGGATTTATTGCACTATCTTCCGTCTTTGTCTCTTGGAAACTTGCGTCCTGTTTGGAGTCATCCTTGGTACTACCTAGGACATCTTCTGCAGGTGCAGTACTCAGTGGCAAGACTGGCTCTGGCTGCCCTACATCAACATGCAGGGGTTGTAAAACAGCTTCACTTTTGACCTCTTTGCTGTCTGCCTTTCTTGATCCTAAATGGGATTTCTTGCCAGACTTACTGGTTCTTCTCTCTTTATCTATTTCGTCTGAATCATCACTGTCTAGCAACAAAATCTTGCTCTTAGCCTTTGAGTTCTTTCCTGACATGGAAGATAATCTTGTAGGTTTGTCAGTGGGACTTTCCTTGGCGACATCTTCCGATTTAGCCGGTGTTTGAAGTTTCTTGCCTAGAGATTTCTTCGGCTTGCTTGGTGGTTCATTCCCTGTGAGAAAGGCACTGAAAAATGTGTCATCTTCGGGTGAAACTTGGCTCTTTGCTCGTGATGAGTAAGCCTCGGATCCTGCAATTTCTGTAAAGATACATGAAGAAATAGTAGCGTATAAAAAGACGAAATATGAAAATATTGATGTTTTCATGTATTCATAAATAGCGATTAGTGCAAAAGCAGGGAGTTGGCTAAATTAAACAGTGCGTGCCAAATTGGCAATGCGAAAACAGTTTTTTTTGTATACACCCTGTGTATTTGCATTTCAGGAGGAAACAACATTGTGAACTCTCGTAAGAGGTCAATGATTTTTTAAAATGTTAATTGCACATTAGCTCATTATCATCAGGAACAAGTGGAAGGTAAAGCAAAACTACTATCACTAAGGTATCAAAATCTCATACCTTTGGTTAAATTCTAAACAGATTACAAAGAAGAAAAGTCCTCTAGCAAATCCAGAAGCTAGTTTGCAATGTTTAATGGGTGCGGAAAAAGGTTATTACAAACACATTTTAGGTTTTTTTTACCTCCCTCTTCACAAAGGCTAGGTCATATCAATATCACATATTAGACAGAAGAAACCTACATGTAGCCCTTAAAGGGACTCGATAACATTGTTCAGATAGGAGAAAATGGTGCAAAGGTAGTGATTTCAATGTTAGATGCACAATTTAAGATAATACGAAAGTTTGAGTGACTGAAAACAGACCATTACTGATGATGAAAATTGGGGAAAACTGATCTAATTGATTCCTTAATTCTCCCAACTATATTATTATAATTTATTCTAATTGTACAGCGCTCAATGCGTAAAGTTCTAGGTGCCTACTGTTCAATATTCAATTGTATTTGCATTTAGGGTATGCGCATAACGTTCATCAAATCTCGGCGAATTGCAGCCTCATTTTCCTAAATTGGCGCTGACAAGGGCCCTTCTTATTGGCTATCACTGGCTGTCATTTGCTCAAATATATTGGTGCGAGGAGAAAGCATGCTATTTTCTGTTTGATCCGATACCAAAATCATATTTCAGTAAAACCATCTATTTGTTACAATTTGTTCAGCATCCTTAAAAGTTTAAGTATTTCACTTAAGTTTCAGTCTTACGTAACTCTGTTTTATTTCTAGTTTTAGTCATATTTAATGTACAAACTTGCAAATTGTACTGAAATGTTTGTCAATTTTTTTATTTTGTGTGTGTACCTACATGTATGCAAGGAGATCTTTACTTACATTTAGCGCAAGCACAGATCGCTCATCCGATCTTA
Source organism: Hemicentrotus pulcherrimus (assembly GCA_003118195.1). Lineage (NCBI taxonomy): Eukaryota > Metazoa > Echinodermata > Echinoidea > Camarodonta > Strongylocentrotidae > Hemicentrotus > Hemicentrotus pulcherrimus. Next base: position 36,227 of record BEXV01002071.1, on the reverse strand, counting down.
GCCTCATTTTCATAAGTTGGTGCCTATCCTGGCCGACATGGGCTCTTTGATTGGCTATCGCTGGTCTCTATTCTCTCAATGCTATAATATGTGCGAGGAGCAAGCTTGTAATTTTCTGTTTTTTTTTACATACCAAAATTTTGATATTGCAGTCCAACCCTCTATTTGTTATGATTTTTTCACTTAAGAATTTCACTTAAGTTTAAGTTTCACTTAGTCTGACTGGAAATTTATTTAGAAATGTTCGTTGATTTTTCTACTTTATGTGTTTGCAATGTCGTGTGTGCGTCACTTGTTAAAAGCAGGACATGTCAAAATCTCTAATTCTCTATGGTGTGATGTAATATTACGTATTGACTTTGCCGTTGAACCTAAGTTGCGCTAAGTTGTTCGTAAGTAAAGTAGTTCCTCTCGCACTTAAATTTGAAGCCACTCGAGTGGATCGGCCAATGAGAGCGCATCAACTCGTTGTACAGTGCTGAATGCAGTTCAATGCACAAAGTTCTCCGATGCTGAGTGTGCACAAAAAAACTGTGCACAATGAGCTCTGTACAGTGAGTTTACATCCTCTCATTAAAGAATTTAAGTGAGAGAGGGCCTACTTAAAGATAAAGTTGAGGTCTGGTTATGGGATTGCATTGTGAAAGAAATGGTGTGGAATCTATAAGAAAAGGTTGATCATCTAGTATATAAGTATTTGTGTGTATTGCAAGGTTCTGGAATCATCAAAATGATAAGAAATTTGGCCAAATCTTGGCAAAGTTTCAAGCACTGTACACAGAATGATGTACATTGGACTACCCGAGCACATGGCGAAAAAAACCTCCCCCCCCACCCCCATTTTTTACGTATTTTATGTCATATTTAGAATATGAAGGGCCATTTGAAGAGCCATGCTTTTCAAAGAAAAACTGTGATAACGCCATTACGAACGTGAAGATGGCGCACAGTTTTTCCTTCATAATCATTTTGCCTTCGGCGTAGACTAGAAGGGATGAGATTGATTTAGATGACTCCGGCAGCAAGAGTTTAACACAGCTTGCAAGATTTTCAACATGGATGTTGATTTTGACCCATAATTTCCTTAAAAGGGACCATTATCATTAAACGGATTATTTCAATCAAGTTAGTAAATGGAACCCATGTATTGTAGCCTAGGCCTAATTTATAATTGGATTTGCACTAGGTAAAATGACATTTGGGGGGATTTTGGGGGCATAACGCTACGACCTGAAATGGCCGTGGCGTTATCAAGGGAATATGTGTAGGTCTATAGACGGTTTCCGTCTCTAAAGAGAGAGCTGACCCTATCCCAATAAGAGGCTAATGAACGAAAGAGACAGAAAAATTTGGTCTATGCAGATGCTAGATGATCAACCTTTTCTGATCGAATCTTTCACAATGCAATCGCATGACCATAACTGGTCTTTACCTTTAAGTTCAATGGCAAAGTCAAGTAGATCTAGATCTACAACATAATATTACATAACAACACAGAGATTTTGACATGTCCTGCTTTTAACAGGTGATGCACTTCACACATAACTGACACACACACATGGCCCGACATTGCACACACAATAAATAGAAAAATCAATGAACATCTCCTTCAGCTTCAGAATAATTTTTTAGCTTTTAGCCTAGATCTAGATCTAGTACTAGATCTAGACCCTACTACTACATGTAGGTCTAGATCTAGGTCTAGATCTAGAGTTTTAGTTTACCTTAGCTGAAAATGAGAATTGATCAAACTTCAAAAATAGTTACAAAAAGACTTAGTTCTACACTTCAGTTAAATACTCAAGTGAAAAAAATCATAACAAATAGATTCTAGAGGGTTTGACTGAAATAGTTTAGAAAGGTCTAGATCTTTATCATAATTTATTTTTTGGTATCGAAAAAAAGAGGAAAATCGCAAGCTTGCTCATCGTACAAAATAGCATTGAGTGAATGGAAAACAGAAAATTAACGTTGCATTGTTGCAATGCATTAAATAATTAGCATAAGTACCTTCCTGCCCTAAAGTGCCGTCTTCCTCAGAGTTAGACTGGAGCTTTCCAGACAGACTTCTAAGAACTGAGGCACTGCCTGGATTCGACAACGATGACGCTCGCCCAGTTCCGCCGGAGCTCTGGGCAGTCTGGGTGCCGCTGCCGGTGTCACTGCCTTCCTCATCCTGAATATCGAGAACTTTGTCGATCGACTTTTGGGCGGACGACAAAGCTGTCTTTGCAAATGAAGACAGACTGGCTTGGTTAAACCAGCTCATGTTTCATTTTTAAGCTTCCTTTTTCATAAAATGGAGTCATTCGGTCTGTTTTTGTCTATGGCTTTCGTCCCTTTTTCGAGACATTACACGTAAACATAGAGCTGAGAAGGAATAGTCGACTATTTAAAGGGTAAGGGTATTCCGAAGATAGAAATAAATGAAAATAGTATTGAATTCAAATCAATAAAATGCATATGGTATGGAATAAAGCCAAAAAAAAGAATTTTTTGATTATCTTTAAAGAGAAAATATCTTAACTATATTCAAAATATATGATCCCACTATTGTCCCTCGATCATAAAGTGACATTATTTCCCTTGATTTAATGGATTCTCTTTTGAAAATTGGTTTTCTGCCAAAGAAGTAAAAAAATAAGAGAATTTAAAATAAGATTTGCTTTTTAAGAGATTAAGAAATTACTTGATTTAAAAATTACTATCTTATAATATTATTTTTATTTGGTTTTAAAGCTCCTTGCTGTATTTTTGGAAATGGTATTTTCTATTTCTATTTAAAGCTCGTTGCACAACTTAAGGGTATATTGGAGAAAACTGTTGCCAATCTGAAATAAATTTAAGAGCGCTGGGAACGTGTGGTCCAATCTATATTTCTTATCTTCTGTTCTAAAAAATGAAAAATCATTTTTGAAAGAACTTTTGTAGCGTAATTGAGTTATGTAAAACAATATTGCATTCGAAACGATGAATTTTTTAATCTAGATATGACCCGTGTTCGATGTTGTATCATCTCTGCGAATATTATAAAAGTTGCTCCACTCCCGCCAACCGTCCCCAGTGGCGCAATAGGTTAGCGCGCTGTACTTATAGACAGTACCCAGCGCCGTCTGGCTACACTGTAGGCATGCGGAGGTTGTGAGTTCAAGCCTCACCTGGGGAAATGGTTTTTTTTGTTGATAATTTTGTTTGTTTGCATAATGACCCTCTGACCGTATTTGGGTACATTCAAGATCAATATTACTTCTGATGTGATATTGCAGTGTGAGATAGGCCAAAGACATTGTCCATCTTGAACCTCTCCCAACCCTTACAAAATACCAACTTTTTCAGATTTTACTCAAGACAACTAAAAGGTTTGTCCCAGGATTGACTGACACACCGATCAACGAATGTGTAATGCATTCAACCCATCTCATGGAAATCATTAGCTTTTCAGTTCTTCCCCATTTGAGAACAATTCCCTAACGGCTAGGTAGTGCCTAATTTTCTGATTGTGAACAAATAATGTATGATTCACTAATCAAATTTATAAATTTCATCACTTAATTTAGCTTGATTTCACACACTTGAGGATTTGCAATTTCTTTTTCAAGATTCATTTTTATTTCCTTCCAATATTTGGGTACTGTATGTCTACATTCATTATATTTCAATATGTTACCAAGTTGTGGATTTTTGTTATATATTACCAGTGGCGGATCCAGGAATTTCTTGCTGGGGGGGGGGGGGGGGGGG
>BEXV01002071.1:3073-16881 GCA_003118195.1 Hemicentrotus pulcherrimus | reverse complement strand
GTAAAAACCTGGTCTGAAATAGCCAAGTTAAGATAGGGTTAAAGGAAAACTGTGAAATATTCCCTTCACAGTGGCGAGTATGCAGTGTAAAACTGTGAAAATCGTAACTAAATCCAAAGACCAGGGTAACAACACTCTATACTCTGATCAGATGACTCCTGTTTCCAGCCAGAAGGGCAAACTCTGTGTAAAATGATTTGACTTAGGACCCTTCTGGCTGCACACAGACGAAATGTACCGATGTAGAGATCATTTTGATGATGAATGTGATTCACAGCATCTACTATATTTCTGTTTAAAACAGATTATCATTCATAACGATGGTGAGGTGCAAGATGGGTCTGAGTCTGATCCAATTCGATTAGTGTTGCACATGAGGGCAAATGTCAACATTGTAGGTGCTTGGATAGGGTAAATGTCCTTACCGATGCCATGCTTATCCATGAGGGTGATGAGATCAGCTTCAGTCAGTAGGGGAGGGGCTTGTGTCTGACCATCTACCATCTGAAGGAAATAAAGGAAGCCAGGATAATAAAGCAGGGTAGTTTTCTCAGATGTAGCTCTAACACAATACTGTAACTGTCTGTGACACAAAGTAGATAAATGTTGTTTTTTGTGTGTGTGTGTATGGCGCTTAAAGTATTGTATGACCTGCCATGAGTCCAGGAATGGGGCATGGTCCTGGGATATATTGAGGTATAGTGGTTTATTCAACTGATTCTCAACCAAAAGGTATATGGTTCATATCTCTGCCCAGGATGTATGTCCTTTTAATCTCTCCTCACCTAGGTAAGAAAAAAGTTCCTGGAATAATCTAGACCTTTTGAAAGCATTGTCAGCTTACAACAGCTGCCCTCTTTAATCAATGTCTTGTGGATCCCCTCCTCCAATTTAAATACCATTCAAATTGTTTTATCTTCCAAGGGTTACAATGAACTCTGAAACTCTCAAAGTCCTCATCTCTATTGATATTGGTTAAAAATAATTGACCTCTGTCATACACAGGAATGATCTTAGTGTTCCATTAGTCTAATCAAGAAAAAAAAATGCAGGTTTTCCTAGAGTGGATCATCATTAATACAGAGTTGTCAAGTTGATCACTCCACGTTTTTTATAGCTTAATAACTTCTTAATCTGTTTTGTTTTTGTTCCAATTCTACACTGATCTATTTCTCTCATGTATAATGTTATACTGCTTTTAAAACCATACCAGGGTGGACTTCCCCTTTTAAAATGAAATCCAGAAACTCCCACCATTCCTCACCTCAATCGACGTGGGCTCGAAGGTATGACCCCTGTCATATACAGCTAAACAGGGATGATCTTAAAAGTTAATATGTCATATGAATAGTCTTAAAAGTTCCCTGAATTTGACATTCAGTCATCACAGACAGACTTGCCAATTTATATCTGATTAATCAAAACTTTAAAACTTTACTACTTCTTAATCTTATATTGTTTTTTTTTATCTCAATCCAGATAAACCCGTGCCCATCCTCACCTCCAGCGAAGTGGGTTCAAAAGTCTGACCTCTGTCATAGATGGGGATGATCTTAGCATTCCATTTCTCATATGGGTAGACATCCAGGTAGTTCCTAGCTATGATCATCAGTCCCGTAGCAGTGAACTCCTCCTCAGCGATGGTGATGTTAACAATAGTCTCCTTTCCTTGGGCATCCTGAAAACAAGACAAATACAACATTTTGATTGGTATTGGTGTAGTCAATCAATTACATGTCTAGGGTTAAGAATATGTGTACCTGAGAACAGCAAGCTAAGAAGTGTCTGACTATGACAGGTGTGATAGTGAGTATCTGACACCATTCCCCCCTTTTTGAGTAAGAAAATTGGGGGGAAATTGGGAAAAATAGGAAAGAATAGAGAAAATAAGGGAAGAAAAAAAGAAAAAAAAAATGAACAACAAAAAAATAATCCAAAATCCCCCCCCAAAAAAACTGCTTTAAATCTGGTAATTATCAGGCCTGCTATGGGCTCATAAACCCTCTGTGCATTGCCCTATAGGATACCTGTGTATTTGGTAGGGTGCATGGGCTGAAGGGTGTTGGGTGTGATCAATCAATTAAATGTCTAGGGATGAGAATATGTGTACCTGAGAACAGCAAGCTAAGAAGTGTCTGACAATAAGCTCGTAGACCTTCTGCTCATTACCCTGCAGGTTACCGTTGTACTTGGTAGGGTGGATCGGGGGATGGGCGTGGTCGGTCTTCTTACCCTGCCTCGGGTGGGGGCCTTGTTGCAGAAGATTACCGGCAAATGCTGGAAGAAAGAAGTTGATTGAAACATTGAATTATGAAGACAACAGAATTAATAGCAAGATACTGGATAAAACCAACATCTTGTCTACCAAAATGGTAGAAATAAATAATGTATTACAACGGATGGGGGAAATAAATAAATAAAGAAAAACAAACATTTCTAGCTCTATGGAAAAAAAATTAATGTAAATAATAAAAATTCAATGAGTTCTTTCAAAATCAGGCAAATACTCCTACACTATAAGAGAGAGAGAGAGAAAAGACAGGGAGAGAAAGAGAAAGACAGGGAGAGAGAGAGAGAGATAAACAGAGAGAGAGAGAGAGAGAGAGAGAGAGAGAGAGAAAGAGAGAGAGAAATAGAAAGGGAAAGAGAAAGACAGGGAGAGAGAGAGAGAGATAAACAGAGAGAGAAAGACAGAGAGAGAGAGAGAGAGAGAGAGAGAGAAGGAATTTAGTAAGACAATGACATTCAATTAAACATCTTAACTTTTATTTCAGCGTTGTCCATACAGTATATATTTCCTAGAAAATTAACATTATGTATTTAGCCCCATATTGTGAGCTTCTGAGTTCCAACTTTCCATAACCTCTTGATCTGCAAATGCCTGAAAAACATTGAACCCTTCTAGAACCATAGATTGAAATACTATCTATAGATCAGTAGTGTTTTGGATTTAGTACTTAAGGAGTTAAGAACACATACCTCCCCACTGGGCGTCCTGAGTCTGCTTCTCAATCAATGGAACTAAATTGAGCTCCTTTGGGAAAATGTTGGTCTCTGTACGAGGATAGCTGATGAATCTGAGTTGGAAAAGAAAGACAGAGACAGAGACAGGAGGGGGAGGGAGGTCAAAGAAATGTTCATTAAAAATGAGGAAATAAATCAATGATAAAAATGCATATTATATGATTCTAAAATGTAGCACTCTGAAAATGTATAGTGCTGTGGTATAGGAGTGATCTTAATGCAAGGCATCGCACTGAAATATAAAATTATTGCTAAGTTTTGGGTATCATCTTTAAACATATACATATTAAAGGTAAAGACCCGTTTTGGAAAAGCCCCCTCTCAAAAAATGAAATGGAAGCTCTTATTACCAATCGTGTGAAAGAATATGTTTTGATTAATACGTGATTATACAAATTTTGCCGAGAAACCCCCTACTAATTGATATATTTGGTAAATTTTAATATCTATTTGGACCTTATAGATATCGCGCGTGTGTCGCGTAGTCCCATATACAGATTTCTGTGTACAGTGCTTGTAATTTTACCAAGACTGGGCCAAGTTTTCTTATCATTTTGATGATTCCAGAACCTTGCAGTACACACCAATACTTATATGCCATATTATCAACCTTTTCTGATCGATTCCACAACGTTTCTTTCACATTGCAATCGCATGACCATAACTGGTCTTTATCTTTAGGCGCAATATTTGCTGTTATTTGCTTTTACAAACAAATTGTAAATAATACTCTCATTGTACGAAAGTCTCAAATGAAAAGACTCCATATATTTCTCACATGCTTGACTTATTCCATTATACAACTTAAATTGGTCAGCATCGGCTGAAGTTTACGACAAACTCACCCCTGAGTATACAGTTTTTCTGCTATCTTCATTGCCTGCTGGGCACTGATCTTCAGCTTACGGGCAGCAAGCTTCTCCAGTTCCTGATCGATCATAGGTCAAACACAAGAAAACAATAAAGCAAAGACCATGTGCTTCTCATAATATACACAAATATAATGGTACACATCAAACATTGAAATACATAGTACAATAATGAAGCATGTATTCAATGGCACAAAATACTTCAAATTTTGAAATGGAATTAAAGCAAGTAATTACATGCACCTCTTGTACACATTGCACATGTTCATAATTTAAACATCAAGATGTTATTATCACTGTTTCATAGATTGCATTTAGGGCTAAGAAGAAAGCTCTGTATGCAAGACTGTAGTATAAAATTCAAGAAAAAAAAATGTTATCATCAAAGATATATGAGTATACTACATGTATGTTGAGTAGACTGTGGAGAGATACATCCATTTGATTCTGTGAACAGATTATATTTCCTTGGTTGTTTGTATGTGTATACATGTATGTGTTTCTATTGTACTTCATTTGTTTGTCTTGATTTCTTACATTACCTGTTATTTCTAATGGAAAGCACATTTCCACATGTGTGGACAAGAACAAGTAAAGAATCATATCATCTACTACAATAGTCATTCCAAATCATGAAAAGTTTGACAGCTGAATTAGATACATACCACAGTATCCAGTGGCAGTGGTCTCCATTTACTCTTGGGTTTACTGCGCTCATCAACAACAGTTGCAAGAGGGTTCTAAGAAATTAAGAAATCAATATAAGATTAAGTAAAATAGTTTCAGGAATCATTACCGAGATAATGATAACTCAGGCTCTGTTGATTGTTATGCACCAACTAAACTTTTGAAGTACCGGTAGCTGTTTTGTTTTGTGTTTCCATATCTTTTCCAAAGTCTTCTTTTTACTTGAGCCAATGACCTATTGTTTTATCATTTTAATATGTAAACATTTTAATTGAATCAATTTGCAGTTGAATCAAGTTTCATGGCAATTTACATGAATTTCTCAAGCATACCCAGCGCATACAAACTCATACAATTTATCTCTTGTCAAATTTACAACAGACAGCTTTCTGACCATTCTGACTGCATGAATCTTTGTAATAATAATAATAATAATAATAATAATAATAATAATAACTAGTTCTTATATAACAGTTTTCAGGACCGAAGGCCCACTCAAAGCGTTTTACAGATATATATATTATTACCCTCACATTCATTTATTTTAAACATTTTCTGGCTCCTTTCATACCTCTTTCTTTATATAATTTTCAGTCTTGAGAAAATTTTGCTACTGATACTAAGCCAACTTTGGAATTCAATTGAAGCTTTTGGATGAGTATTTTACCCAAGTTTAAGACAGCTCCAGAGCTAACTTAAGCCACCAATTTTGGAGGCCTTGATTGGGAGGCACAAGGTTGTTATACGCAGTCATTGTAATCATATCTTTGCGATGCCTTTAATTGAGCATTATGTTGGATTAGTAATGTGTCATCACAATGCTTATCAATGAGTATTTTGCCTTAAGTAAAGTACTAAGATGGGATCTCACTACAAGTTTAGACATAATCCTTAGCCAAAATGCTAAGGACAATACTGATTTAAAATCTGTTTACAGAATTGAATGCAGCCCCAGAATTCTTACCTCAGTACAGATTTCGTAGAAGACTTGACAGGCCAGTTGTTCAAATAACCTATGCCTCTTCCAGTGGAACTCAACCAGTCCATCTTCAGTCTTATGTGTTACTGAATTGGAAAGAATGGATAAATGATTAACCTCTCAGTCTCTAAATCATCTACCAGAAAAATATGAATTTATACAAAAAAACAATTCAAGTACATGTACTTAGTCTTCACTAAGAAATATAAACATATACACACACAAAATCACTCACATAGGCAAGACATGTCTCTAATATTTCACATTAGAGAAGATGATATCATAAAGATATTTATACTACGATATTTACTGATGATCTACCTGAATTCTTCAATAATCCAAGTAATATGAGGAAAATGTTAGATTTCATGCACAATGGTTGTTTTATGGCCAATATAAATGACTTCATAGGCCTACATGTGCAAAGGCCATCTTCCAATCTGGACTATCTGATGGTTTCCATGGTTACAGAAAACTTTGCATAATTACCTTTGATCTTATAGAATGTTTCTGGAATGAAGGCTTCAACCTGCTTGTAGCGTTCCACTACAAAACCCAGGGTAGGGAACTGACAAGAGCCTAAACTGATGAGCTGGTTCTGCAGAAGATCAGGAAAGACTCTCTGGAGGCGTAGGGTCTGGAATCGGGTGAAAGCAGCACCTGTTGGGAGAACAGGAATTAGCTTCGAGTTAAATCCTTTGCTATTGCACATTGAATGCAAATGCCCATTGCACCACTGCAAAGATAGAAGACATTCATGTCTATTTGCTACTCCATACCTAGGAGCAAAGGGGGAGGGGGGGGGATGACATGGTATGATTTGAAAATATATGTGAGAGAAATTGCCCTTATAATAATGAATGAGTGTTCTTCAAGTGTAAAGGTGTAAGTAGGCATGAATCCANACACAGAGATTTTTGAAAACCAATAAAAAGTTGCATTTTGAGGACTCAAAATATTCTGTACCTGTGTATACGACGCACCCCGACTTTTGAATTTTCCCGACTGTAAAAAAAAAGTGCGTCTTATACACAGAGATTTACGGTAACCTTTTGCAATCATATACCAGAAAAATATGAAATTATATGAAAATACTAATCAAGTAATTAGTCTGAACTTTAAACAAAGTCATATTAGAGAACATGATATCATAAAGATACACTACTTTTTTTAAAGATCTACCTGAATTCTTCAATAATGCCATTAATATGAGGAAAATGTAAGATTTCATGAACAATGGTTGTTTTATGGCCTATATCAATGACTTCATAGGCCTACATGTGCAAAGGCCATCTTCCAATCTGGACTATCTGATGGTTTCCATGGTTACAGAAAACTTTGCATAATTACCTTTGATCTTATAGAATGTTTCTGGAATGAAGGCTTCAACCTGCTTGTAGCGTTCCACTACGAAACCCAGGGTAGGGAACTGACAAGAGCCAAAACTGATGAGCTGGTTCTGCAGAAGATCAGGAAAGACTCTCTGGAGGCGTAGGGTCTGGAATCGGGTGAAAGCAGCACCTGTTGGGAGAACAGGAATTAGCTTCGAGTTAAATCCTTTGCTATTGCACATTGAATGCAAATGCCCATTGCACCACTGCAAAGATAGAAGACATTCATGTCTATTTGCTACTCCATACCTAGGAGCAAAGGGGGAGGGGGGGGGATGACATGGTATGATTTGAAAATATATGTGAGAGAAATTGCCCTTATAATAATGAATGAGTGTTCTTCAAGTGTAAAGGTGTAAGTAGGCATGAATCCAGTGGGGAAAGGGAGATGGGGGCTGAGGGAAAAAGAAAGGAATTAAGCTTACTGCTGGCAATCGTCATGAACTGAAATCAATAGTTTTGTTATGATATCATGTCATGTCCATACAAGCAAAATAGCTCTCTTACCTATCCTTAGGTCAAGCTGCTGCCTTACGTCTACTGCTTGGGAAACACGCTGATCAGGTCTGACAAGGTTTGCACACGCACGGGTGATGGATCTGCATATGACAAAGAGTATTTCTTTCAATGATCAAGAAACAAGATATTCATCTGGGAAGGAACAGTCAAGTCGAATATGATGTTACCAGTCTAATGCTCGTTTCAAACACATATGGATATCTACTGTTTTTATGATAAATGTGAGAATAATAATTTTTTGGTGATTTTTCTGTTATCAAAGTGATAATTAATCTGTTCTTAATATTCAAATGGTATCTTGTAATCATAAAAGTTTCTTGGTAATTTGATTAATGTTAATTCCATTAGTAATATTGATTTTTGTTTGAAGTAATTTTGATTTGTGTACATGTACAGCGCTTTGAACCTTTTGTCACAAGCGATACATAAATTTGTCATATTATTGTTTATAACCACATACATAATTTAACCCTCGTCGTACTTGGTTATTACCCTATAGCTCCTGATTAGTGGAAATGCTTAAACATTTTAGAAGTGATATATGCAATACATCATCTGTTTGGAACCAGAAGGTTGTTATCTGATGATATGAGTTAACGCCTTTCTGCCTCCAAACAGACGCCATGTAGTATGAAACAATGTCATTACAGGATGTATTATATTGTTTAAAAGGGAAAAGTTTTACCAATATTGTAAAAGTAAATGCGTCACATCTCAACTGTACTTACTGCGGAGTAATCTCGGAGAACCGGGCTCTGTACACATCCAGTCTAGGTTTCACTATTTGGGAGGAAAATGACATGCAACAAGTGGTTATCAGAGGTTATTATACATGTGTATCAGATTTCAAAAAGGCTTCAATTAATTTGTATGGGTACTGAGTGATTTCAGTAGCAATTTGCACATTACAGTTTCAATTATCTGTGTTTAACAACACGTATAGTGTCTAAAACAGCACAGAAAAGGCAAAAAAAAACAGAAGAGAATGAATATACATGTAAGCAACATCATATTTCAAATATTATTTTCTTCAAAGAAACACAAGTTTGTGACTCCATCACATCTAATCATCAAATAAAAATATGATGCAATTTTGAATAAATTTTTGTTAACCAAGCATTACAAATAAATGAAGCACAGGAATGTACGATTGTAGTCCTGTACCTTTTCGGCAGTCAGTCTCCTAATTTCTGACTAGTTTCATNGTTTCACAAAGACTAAGATTGACTTTTAGTTGGACTTAACTATGGCAGGCTGTTCATGCCACTATTTCCTCTCACCATTTACTGGCATTGAACTCTCAAGGGACTAACAAATCATTGTCACAAAACTACAGAATTAACATTTTCGTATAATTCATTGTTGAAGGAAAAAATATTATATAAAGACCATAATGGTGAGAGCAAATGGTGGCATGAACGGCCTGTCATAGTTAAGTCCAACTTAAAGTCAATCTTAGTCTTTGTGAAACACTCTCCTGGTCTGCATACATCAATAATGTGATAGCTAATAATCTCTCCTTCCCCATCACAATATAAATATTAGAATTTTTTTATTAAATGACAAATATAAAGTGAAATATGTTAACTGCATAAAAGATTGTTTTCCAGTTGTTGTTGTTTTTTACCTGTGCAAAATTAAATTCTGCAGTCATTATACATGTAAGTCTCCTGATTTCTCATTGGTTTCATACCTGCTTTGCAAACATCAATGACCTCATAGCCAATATTCTCCCCTTCCCTATCACAATCAGTCCATATGACAAGGACATCAGCAGCTCTTGCTTCTCTCTCTAGCGTTCTCTGTGGTGGAGAAATTATAATCCATGCATTAAACAGCTAATACCCTGAAATATATGGTACCAACACAAGTGTAATGCTGCAGCACCCAGCAGTGAATGAGAAAATTTGCCATTTCTCCCTACACCAGTACACTCTAATAAAAAAGGAATAGAGTACCGAAGCTGTGACGTCGTACAAATCTATTTTAAGAATTTCTCAATTTTGTCTTCATTTTCCGAAAGAGCATCAAAAATAATGTCCAAATTTTGAAAACCAATTGAATATGTTAAGTATTGGCTGAGATATGACCATCTGAATGAATTTATTTCCTATAGGAACTCAGTGTTATATGCTCTGGCTCCTAATGGTTAGTATAAGGTTCACATTATAGATTACACTCACTGGCATTTAACAAATTTAAATAGTTCTAGTAATTCTTTTAATGCCCAACACAGTTCAAACATGACCTACATTGTGGTGGAGGTTATACACTGATTCTAACCGTACAATTTTTATACAAACAATGTGCAAGTTGGAGCAGAACCCTCCACAGCTATACAAACTAAACTACAGTTAATAGTCAAATGTACCCATACTCAATTAATCCCATAAATATTTAACTTTTTAAATAGGTCTTATGTGTTATTTTTTTACCTTGATATCTTTGTAGTTTTCTGGGCATCCTTTCTGCACAGGAGCATCAAAGAGGGCCACAGGATTGCATGAATGCCTTAGGAAGATATAAAAAGATACATTCATACTTTTATTATTGTATTTTTTATAACAATTGAATATATTATACAGTGCGTCCCAGAAAAAACGAAGTATCGATGTTGTATCATAACTTAATCACAACTATAATTAATGAATGATACATATTTGGAAAGCTTAGAGTCTCCTCTTTCATGTGATGCTACTTCGACAATGCATATTTCACGCATGAGTTATTAAAAGCAATTTGAAGGAAGGAAACCAAAAAGACATTTGGCGGCGGTATCTGAATTTCGAATAAAAATTCACATTTCTAGAAAGTTGAGTTTCTGCCCTTTCATATGAAACCTCAATCAGGAAAAATGAGCGAGGAATGACAAAGTTCTGTTTGTTTAAAGTAGTGCTTGCATTTCAAAAATGTTATTAAACAAATTCGTTTTCACTGGCTGCCTGTCGTATCAATAAACGAAATTATCAAAAGACTTAACTCCGTTCCGTTGACAATCAGCCGTAGACGAGAGTCTTCATGCATGGCAGATTGTCAACGAAACAGAGTTATGTCTTTTGTCAAATCTGTTTTTTGCTACGGCAGGCACCCAGTGAAAACGAATTCGTTTGTTAAAATTATGAAAATGTATGTTATGATAAAACATTGATACTTCTCGGTTTTGTTTTTTCTGGGACGCACTGTACAATGTTTACATCTAATTAGAGCAGCAAAAGTGACATTTTAATTACATTACAACTCAAAACAATCTGTCAATGACACAGAAAAGCATGACCATGGTATATTGACACAAAAGTCATTTATTCCATTGAATACACATTTATTGAATGTATGTGCCTTTCATTACTGTGAAAATTGGTGTTTTTATATCTATGCAGTATAATCTATTCCTATTCTTATGAATATCATACGTTGTGGAAGCATAAGGCTTAACAAGGATTGTGTCTTGACAATGTGTAGGGGAAGATAACTATTCCAATATCTGAGACTTTTTTCACCTTCAATATGAAATTAACAAATAATAGAAGTCTTTGCCTCAGTTATATTGACTTTTGAATTTGTTTTATTCCTATAGGGTGCTATTCCGATAGCAAGCCTGGCTTAGCTTACAGTAGTCCACAATTTTTATGGAGTGCCTGTTGCCAACTCATTTACCCTACAGGTACAGATTATTTTAATCCTGCGATGAAAAGTGTCCAAAAAATTATTTCTGCAATGTAATGGGAAGAAAAAGATAATATGAGTATGAACTGAATTTCAACAAAGTCTTTGGTAGATTATCTTTGTCATGAATATTGAAGGAGGAAGATGACACCTAGCATTCCATAGAAGTGTGAACAGGTTGACTCTCCGTCGAAACGTCAAGCCACTCCCGTCACTCATCCTCTCCAAGCGCTATAGTTCTCCTTGGAACTATATTAAAGCTAAGAAAGATAACCAACAGTCTTTTTCAAGACTATAAACTATACCAACAGTCCTTTTCAGGACTACAAAACCCTCAAGAAAGATTTCGAGAGTCCTTTTCAGGACTCCTCAATCCTCCCTCTCTCTCACATGGTGCACCCGCAAGCCTACTGTACACCCAGTTCCTGTAAGCAATGGTACTTTAGATCCAAAAGGAATGATTAGCTCAAAGGTGGTATGTATTCAGACAATATGAAGTCAGCAAGAGAGTATCAAAGATTGTTTCTTTGCAGTTTATAGTACCTAAAAGTCTTACCATTTCTGATAGGCCAAAGCAAATTCATAGCTCAAGAGATGCCCCGAGACTGACGTCATGGTCATATCACATTGCTGATTCAACATGCTGTAGTCAAACTCATAAATCTTATTGAACTTTGAGAAGCCTTCTCTCTGGAACAGAAAAAAGAATGATTGAAATCATAAATATTATGAATGCAACAATAATGTACATTAAAAGTAAAATACACTCTTATATCACTATAGTTTTAATAAGGTTAGGGCTATTTTACAGAAAGGACACACAAAACATTGATCCAATGACTTTTCTTGGGAAAGGAAAAAAAACAACTAGATTTAAAAACAAATCTTTTCTTCACTTCATCAGTCTTTACCATTATTTTGTTTTAGATAAATGGACATTCATGGTTTCTACATAACAACATTTGTCTAAAATGAAGATTTCCTTAAAAGGGAAATAACAAAGTAGAATAAAATATTTATTGACCCAAATTACAACTTTTGATATGCCCTTGAAAGTGGAAACGTTAAAATTGTACATTTATAGTTCCGGCAATCTCAGTAGAATCAAAGCATTCGCTAAAAGCTTTGAACATTTATTCTGTAAACTTACCCTCCTGTATCTACCGTGAGACATGACATCTGCTATTGACTTGGCAGCATCATTCTTCTCTGCTACATTCAGAACCTTGGTTGCATGTCCTCGTGCCATGTTGATGTAGGTGCACAAAGAGATCCTCAAGCAAGACTTCCAAATCAACATTGGGTGTTGTAACTCCTTGTGTGTCCAGCTATAGCCCACAATGATTTGCCAACCGCTTCTCAGTTCAACTGTTCATTACTGGCGTTAAAATTCTCCATAAGGTATTTTATACCTTTGTAGTGCTGCAAACTTGAGGATAAAGTTCACTTTAAATAGCCTCGTTCGGTTCCATAAGTTTTAACAGACTGTGCTGGTTGCTGATTCATAGAAATTGTTGATGAAAGGACTTGACCTTGGCAAAATGTGACATGCCCATCATAGAACCAGCCACTCCATACAACCATGTCCGATAGCCGTAGAAATGCTGTAGCAACAATTGAGGGAGATAAACAGTGACTTACATAGACATAAATGCAATGTAGCATGATAGTGGTTTAAAGCCTATCTAAACTAGTTTTGCCAGGAGGGATTAGACCTCCTTCCTTGCATGGTCACTGACAGGTGGTTATCTCATCGAATCAGCTCTTATTTGACATAAGAAAAAGGGGACCATGGGGGCCCAACGGTCACCGATTAGGCATTATTTGCTATATAGAGGGTGCAAGTAGCTATAAGTAGTGCAGTGGGGCTTAAAAATGCAATAATATGTGTATTGTAGCTAACTACAAGAGAAGTAGTTTTGGACAACTAAGGTAGGTTTTTTTGCATTTTGGGGGCACGTTCGCCCCAAGCCCCTGTGTTTACTACACTGTGCATTGGCACGGCAATACAGAAACTAAAAATAAATTAGCACTGTGCCATATTTTCTTTTGTAACTTCTTTATCAATATTTTCAGGTAGGACTTTCTCCTAAAGATTGATCATTGTAATGCTTGTCGTTCGAGCGATATTTGCACATATAACACTATTGCATGCAGCTGACAGTTCAGTGAAGGGGGGCTTCCCAGGCTTAGGAGTTGCGCTCTTGCGCATTAGCCCAACCTGCTACGTCACGAATCCAGAGATGCCAAGTTCAAAGATCAGCAATGCGTGACATTTGCATGATCATTTCGGCACGCTAGCGCGCGGGCGAGCCTATAACACACGTATAAGGTATAGCGTTTTTTCAAAATCTAGCGCGCGCACCGTGCATGAGAGCATTTCCAGACCCTCGAAATGCGTGACACTTGGTAGCTCTGCGAATCGTACCGGAAAACAAGGGCAGAACAAAATGGGTAGCAATAGTCACTTGTGATAATCATTAGTCAATTCTGTAACAATTTTTGAAAAGTAAACATGAAATTATTAGGAAGATTGTAACATTCCCTTTGTAATGATACCAACATTAAAAATAAACTTTAGTACTGGTAATGCGATTGCATTGTGAAAGAAAAGGTGTGGAAAGGATCAGAAACAGTTGATCATGTAGCATGTAAGTATTGGTGTGCACTGCAAGG
>BEXV01002070.1:17142-30696 GCA_003118195.1 Hemicentrotus pulcherrimus | reverse complement strand
AAAAAAAAAAAAAAAAAAAAAACGGAAAACGAAACGTCCAATTGAAAACGGAATCCGCCATGGGCGGTCGGATACCGGACGGTTAAACGTTTGACTACAGCACTAGTTACAGTGATTAAATTTGCTCTCTTCTTCCCTGGCCCGCCATCTTTTGCACTCCAAATTACACCAAATTTTCTCTCAGCTCAACCTTCTTTATACAAAGAATAATCTATATGATCATTGATGACTAATTGATCTATCCTCTATAGGCCATAGCATGCGCTGAGGCCAAGGTGACACTCATCTCGCCATTTGTAGGTCGTATTCTGGATTGGCACAAGGCAGCTACTGGCAAACCAAGCTACGAACCACAGGATGATCCAGGTAACTATAATGCACACACCGCTGCTAACAAATCACAAGTCCTTCTCGTGCAAATTGGCAAATTTTGGAGTACAATACATTTATGTTTATCCTTGCTGGACACAGCTTTATAGCCATGTACTACATTATTTCCAAAGGGTTGAATTATGAATTGTTCACTTTCCTCGTTATTTTTCACTATTGCAAGACAGCTTTCTTTTTATTTAATTGTGTAGGTAACGTGTTTTCATTTCAAATAGCAATTATTTTGATTTTCTTATGCAAATTAGTATCTTTAAAAGCTACAATGCTTGTATGTAACATTAACTTTTCTTGATTTTTTATGTATGACGTTGTTAATGTAGGTAACTATGTAATGTCTGTTTTGAGCCCAAAAGGTGATGGATTTCAGTATTAAAAATGATGAATGAATGCCTTTCTGTCGCCAAGCAGATGACATTGTATTGTAAGAGCAGTAGCCTATCCGTCAGACTTATTTTAAAGAGTTGTCATTTTGACCCAAGTTCTGTTCAAGGGAAACAAGATAATTATCTTTCTATACTAGTGGTTGCCAAAACATGTTTAGACTAAGGAAGGGCTGTGGCTTGGTTATAGAGCAGTGGTCTCGTAAGTGGGAGGTCCCTGGTTCGAAACCTACTTAATGTCCTAGTGCTCTTTGGCAAGGCATTTATCCGCATTACCATACATACATACATACATACATATTGATATTTATATAGTGCCTTTTCATAAACATGCTCAAAGCGCTTTACATTAGTAAATAAAACATAATTATTATTTTGCTCTCTAAGTGCATACACTGTAAATTTGTTGTGCAAAGCTGTGTAAAGTTAATATTAAAGAAGTTGTGCACCACATGAACCAAGCCTGGTTCATACAGTGCTTAACCACGTTTACATCCCACACATCAACTTGAAGAGGACTTCAAGCTGTCGGTCCCCTGGTCATGAACTTTCTTTCAGTCACGTAAAACAATCAACATTAAACATACATTTATACAAACATTATTATATCTTATTTTATTTTGAGTGTGCACCATTGATTTGTAATTCACCCTCTCCTCTCTTCTGTTTTAAAAATCGTTCCTTTCAGGTGTCCATAGTGTGACAAAGATCTATAACTATTACAAGAAGTTTGACTACAAGACCGTGGTCATGGGGGCCTCCTTCAGGAATATTGGAGAGATTAAGGAGCTCGCAGGTATCGACCTTCTCACCATCAGGTAAGAGGGCGCCCTTTCTGTTCTGTACTCTTTAAAAAAAAAAGGAGACCTTTGTTAGGTGAGGTATTTATTCATCAACATATCGCAGCCAATGGCTGAATTGCATGCATGATTTAAAGAGATTTGATATAAAAAAAAAAAAATATATATTACAATTCGTTATTTAACAATAATTCAACGAAAAAAACTCAGTAGAACTCAAAAAGGGAAGGAAGAAGTAAAGGATAAATATGGAGCGGGAAGATGAGGAGAAAAGTAAAGGAATGTTGAGGGAGAGGGTATGGAGAGAGAAGGGAGAGAGTGCATGAACGTTTCAAAATTAATCAGTCGTCAATTCATGCAAAATTTTGCTCGTGGCGAGATAAGTGACTCACAAATTCAGATGATCTTTGCAGTTGTAAAAGGGAAATCACACCTTGATAGCAAGCTACTCTTGAGGAAAGCAAAATAGTACTCACACGTGGGAGTTAACCATCCTTAAATTTAAGTGTTTATTACTCGATAAACGACTTTGCTTTATAGTATTTGTACACTGTATATCATGTTAACAAGAAATTGGAGATGTCAATTTCATGCTGATAAAACTTTACATTACGCTAAGAATTTCTTGCTTTATATCTCCCATGTACCATTTGGTCAGAAATCTTGTAGATTAATAGGCAAGAATACAATAAATCTCTCTTAATAATGAAAGTTATTTTTGGTGGTGAGGTTTCCTGTAATTGATTACATATAACAATTATGTTTCCTTCTTCTTTGTATCTTAGCCCTAAGCTGCTTGAAGAGCTAGCGAATTCTACTGAAGAAGTGCAAAAGAAACTGGATGCCAAAGTTGGTAAGTTCTGGTTATTCCAATCATTAATAAAGCTTGTGTATACAACTAGCATGAAAATGCATCAGAGATTTGGGTGGAAGAAGCATTAGGGCATTATTTTCTTTTGGGACATTTTAGATGTTTGTCTCACCCAGTGAAGGTTAAGGCGTTACTTGGGGATCCAAGCGGTATCCGTTCGTCAGCCCTCACAAATGATAAAGTTTTCCTGCAAGGTTCTCTTTTGACAAGTAACTTTGCGACCACTGATCCTATTGTGACCAAACTTGGGTCACAGATGCACTTAGTGGACTTTCACACTATGGTGCTGTCAAGAGTCACATGCTATAAAGGTCAAAGGTCGTTTGAGGTCATATGTTAAAGTTGACCTGCAAGATTCTTTTGCGGCAAATAACTTGCAACTGTTGATTGCATTGTGACACAATCCAGCAAATGCCTTGTTAAAAAGTAATAACTAAGTGATTCCAGGGGGTCATGTACATTTCAATCCTTCCAATTTCATGCAATCCTGGCCTATTTACAAGAATGTTATTTTAGAGTTCGATTGGATTGTGAGGCATGAATTACTCCTGTTGAAAGTCTTCAGTGAAACAAACCCTCTCCCGGTATTTGATGTATTTTCTCTCTTTCTCTTTTGCAGCTCAAAAGCTCGACATGGAGAAGCATGAGATAAACGAGGCATCGTTCCGTTGGATGCACAACGAGAATCAGATGGCCGTCGAGAAGCTCTCCGATGGCATCAGGAAGTTTGCCGTCGATGCTGTCAAGCTGGAGACCATCCTCAGAGAGAAACTCTCGCCTTAAACCTTGTTACCATAGCAACCGGATCATAGCATCATCTTCAGATCAACCAATGGTAGTTTTGAATTTTGCATGAGTAATATGTGATTGGGAGGAAAGGGGGTTTGGNCAGTCATAGAAGCTTGTACGATTTACTCAAGACCATGGGTTGGTGCTCTCTTGTACTAGTTTCATGTCTCAAGATGTAGAAATCACTGATTGTGAAGGGCATCAAATCATATATATCCGGCATAAACTCTCTGTTTTCATGGTGCCAAGAAAGTTCTGAACCATTATCAAAATTTTTGTGAAAATGTTTTAGGTTTTCCATTTTCCATCATGCTGAAGTTATTATTTGTGAAACATATTAGCATCAAAGGGTTTTATTCATGGAATTACCTATGTTCATACTATATTGATGTAATGTGAACTTTGATCTTTGAAGTTATGCACCTATCCTATTTCAGAATATTTGTTATTTAGAGTTATACTTCCAATTCCAAAATCCAGTTGTGACATAGATTGGGATATTAATAAGACTAACAGTAACTAAATCTTTTTTCATTATGATGCCGGTTTTGTAGAGTAACAAAGAACGTTGATGGACTTCATTTCAGACTGGCACATTTCAGTTGCCAAATGATGTCCTCCGAACCATCTAATCAACTCAAATTAACATTAGGCCTTTTGTAGAGTGGATGTTGAACATCATCATTGAGACTATTCGGTCGGTACTGGTGAGAAAGAAAAAAAAGCTGGCTAAGCATAGATTGTTGAATATATATTTGGTACTAGAGGTGTTGTATTTTATTTTTGATGTAGAATCTAATTCAT
The DNA here is from genome assembly GCA_003118195.1 of Hemicentrotus pulcherrimus. Lineage (NCBI taxonomy): Eukaryota > Metazoa > Echinodermata > Echinoidea > Camarodonta > Strongylocentrotidae > Hemicentrotus > Hemicentrotus pulcherrimus. Next base: position 26,662 of record BEXV01002070.1, on the reverse strand, counting down.
TCACGTCATGCTCTCTGTCAAACAGACTTAAGATATCTAAATCCTGTCAGTCATACTATTCAAAGCTCCAGACAGGAAAGAGCATGTTATAAGAGGTGATGCTCATGGGACATACCAAGAAACTAACATATATTTCCATTGCCATCATAATCATAATAATATCCATCATTACATTTTAAAAATAGAAAAGTAATTTAGTGAAAAACATGGATATCTTTTTTTAAAAGCTAGTTCATATTGCTTTTTTTTTAAGTCATTGTACTTTTTTGACTATTTTTCTTTCATTTGAATAAACATGCATGAACTGAAGTGCAAATGTTCTTAATAATCATGCACACCAGGGGGGGGGGGGGGGTTCACAAAGATCCTAAGTTGAACTTATCTCTAAGTTGGACTTAAAAATTATGGAAAGCCATGAGCATCCTTGAAAATATTTTGTAAAAGTTATTTTAAAAGGCATAAAATGTTGATAAAAATCATTCATATTTTCTATCATCATGGGAGATTTCATGTTCTTGATATGAAATTTATGAAAAGTCTAAAATACTTGAATTTTTGCTTTTGAATATATTTCATTATAAGGCTACAAATGGCTCTCCATAATATTTAAGTCAAACTTAGAGTTAAGTTCGACTTAGAATCTTTGTGAAACACCCCCCAGGGCCCTGTATAATAAAGAGTTGATATCAATCGCAACTATGAACATAAGAGATGGGAGACTGCAAACTTGTGATTGATTAGAGGACGTGATATTGATTCGGATCAATATCAACTCTTTGTAAGACGGGGCCCAGATTGAATTCATTTGTATTCTCTCATGTACAAATATGGTATTAAAATCAATGCCACAAAAAAATACAATATATTTTCAGAGTCCGATTTGAACCAAAAGCTTCAGTTTCTGTCAAAATCGATAGTTATTCCATCGAGACTGTCTTGGTGACTGCCTCTAGGGTTGACAAATGTCAAAACAAATTTCAAAGAATTTCCAATACCGGAGGCTTATTTCCTAATTGTTTTTATACAGATAGTACATTGTATGCAAATACAATGATACATAAATGAGTAATGTTTGGATTTTGTTTCTAATCATTCCGTTTAGGTCTTATTATGAATATGAGTATTCAAGGTTCTTCTATTATGTAGTATGCAATGACTTTGAATAAATTGTTATGTACTAACTTGTATGTTGATGCTTAATGTGGTCTATTTGATTTTGAATGTAAAACATAATGTTGTAATTATGAATAACCAGTGGTATTGTATAACTAAGATTTTTTTGCAAAAAAAAAATGAAAAAGTGTCAGAGAGGTGGTGATAGATGGACAGTAGTTTAAAAAAACTTTAATTAACTAAAAAAATGAAAACCTGCAAATACTTTGAAAACAGTGAATAATGCAGTGTATACAAAAGGCATGGGGAAGATATTCTATATGACCAATCATCCAAGGATTTTGAAAGTAATTGAGCCATAGCATTATTTTTCAATTCTTTTGTTTAAAGGTAAAGACCAGTTATGGTCATGAGATTGCATTGTGAAAGAAACATTGTGAAAGAAAGTTTTTAAGCTCATAACCTTGGAACTCCCTGGTGTAATAGTGACTAAACTGACTAGGCCAACAGCAATCGGCATAGGCTCTGTACTTACATGTAAGGGACTAAGAGACTGACGGAGCTAGTCTCTGCTCTCAAGGCTTTAGGAATTGGATTAAAAGAGTCAAATTGGAGTCTGTACCTTACATCAATCACTCTTCAGATGGAAAGGCCTGGATCAATATAATACGAGAGATGGAAACAAATTGGAAAATCATGACAAAATCATTTTTTACTGATAAATCATTTTCATTTTTGGTAAATATCACACACATAAATGCTAGAATGAGCATATCAATTTGAAGTTTCTGACAAATCATTTTCATTTTGGTAAATGTCACACACATATTGCGAGAACGAGCATATCACCTTGCTTTGATGCCAATATAATGAGATTATTGTCATAAATCCCTACCACTTACAAGAAAAATTGAAATTGAAATAAAAAAAGTTATTCTTATAATACTTTTGACGGATTGTCACTTGTATCATGGAATATGTCACACACATCTTGTAGGAATGAACATATTAATTTTACCTTAGTTTGTTATGTAAATATCATCGGCTTATTGCCATAAATCTACAACTTGCAAAAAAATGGGATTACAAAAATGTATCTTATAATACTATTGATTGACTGATCATCACAGAATACATCACATACATCATTGTAGGAACAAGTTTATATTCCCCCCTTTTTTATGCAAATATCATCTGATTATTGCCATAAATCTACAACTCATAAAAAAATGGGAATACAAAATTCATTCTTGTAGTACTATACAGATAATCACTTATATCATGGAAAACGTCACACACATCATTGTAGTAATGAGTATAATAATGTTTACCCTGCTTTGATGCAAACATCACCTGATTATTGCCACAAATTTACAACATAATTTTACCACACCTAAGAGGCTGAAGCTGAACTAAATCAACACCCTTCTTATTATAAGCATACATGATTCATCACAATTGCATGTTACATTTATATATCATTTAAACCTCATTTAAAACAAAATTGTGCAATAAATATTATTCTCTTTGGTAATGTTATTACAACTTACAAGGCAAGTATACAACGTAATGTAAAGCTTCTCAATATAATCATTGCATACAATACAAATCACATCTACCAATTAGAATTATTACATTTTAGTGATATCATTGCATATCCTTCTGATTTAGAATACTGATGATCATGATGACGATGGCTGTTTCCGCGCACCCAAGGGGCCAGGGCTAATCCAGATTGAGTCATAGATGGCATGACGTCTTATTGAATTATGATTAATTCTGACGGGAGGAGTAAAATGAATAACAATCATGGATAATAAATCTTAAATCAAATGAGTAATTCAATATGTCAGGCTATTGCATCACAAAGTAACAAAATCAGAGGGAATAACATTGAGTTGACAGTGAATTTAAAAAAAAGGAAGATTTGTAAGATAGGTGTACTAACTACATGTATAACCATAAAAAGTGACTTCTAAATTGGCATTAGTACATTTAACCCTGGAATGGAAAAGTAACACATTCTGTTAGATGTTAACACAGAAGTACATTCAATAAGTTCTGTGTGAGTCAAAAAAAAGTTTACACCTAGAAAATTGCTAATTATTTTAAAAATCATCTATGCACAGTAAATTATTATACATCATATGAAAGAGTGTTTTATCCTAAATCATTTGGTACCATTTTTGTGTGGTATGTGTTAACGCTTTGATGAACAGGTGGCATTGTTTGCGAGAGTGCAATAAAACACTCTTTCATAAGACATATAACAGTTTAATGTTTATCAATGACTTTTTAAATAATTTGCAATTTTCTAGGTGTAAACTTTTTTTGGACTAATTCTGTATTAAAGTCCATTTCAAATATCACTTGGATGGTAAAAAAACCTTATACAAGTATGATGAAAATTTGAGGTAGGTAAATACTGCAACATTTAGTATACAAATACATAGTTGAATGATACAGGATATCTATCAAGTTCATTCACAGCTTCCTGCTTTCTGGAAAAGGTACTGGTATTGGTGAACTTTATGACATAGTTAAAGTAGTCACACCAAGAAGCAAAAGTGATTTGAATTGATGCAAAATTCATATCATTGCGAAGGGAAAGCCTTACTGATCAATTACAACAATATTCCTCTTCAAAATATGTTTTGGGCCCGCAGAAATCAACTTTGAAAAATTTTAGTTTTGAGATCCAGATTCACTGCATACCGGGTATTCGTATTTTTTCATATTTTGTCGTAGTTCTTCGTGTGACGTCACACACCTTGGACACAGCTGTTAAAAAAAGGCTGCTAGCTTCCGCTTGGTCTGCAGCTAGACGGAATAAGCAAAAGCTAGCAGCCGGTACCGAGCTGTTTGTCCAGGGTGTGACCTCACTATTTAGAGCTCGCTACCCTTTGGTTATTTGGCTTACGTTCGGGGGCGCTTGGGGGTTTAAGAAGGGTCTTGAAATATTGCATTTTACGCCTCTCCACGATATCTTTATGATTTCTCAGCAAATCATTCGTGTTTTTCAAGAGAAAATCTTTCCATCCATATGTAATTTGTTCTAATTATCAGTTTTTAGTAAATTTTCTTTGTGTAGCTCCCTTAACAATGTACTTTTTGGGGTGATATTTTTGCCAATATACACAGCAGGAATACAGAGAAGAGAATTATGAAATGAAATCTGGCAGCTCCATGATTTATAAGAATGTCAACAATTTGCTGCGACAATTTAGACCCTGCAGGTTTCTACGGGCTGTGACAATATTGCTCGTGCGATTTGAGAAAAGAAACACATGTAAGATCGGTATCAAGAGAGGGCACCATCCAGCCCCACTGGTGATAAAACACTCTCTTGCACTGTACCAATACTGTCCATTTGATGCTCAAATGTTACAGAAGCAACATTGACAAACCTTTCCCCGACTTCACACAGGGGGAAAATTCTTTAAAAATTATTATTTTAAAGAGCGTTAAACTATAAATCAGCTTTACATACAACATCATTCAAACACAGAAAATTTCTGTGCAATCTGTGTGTCCCAATTTGCAGGCCAAAAAAAATGAAAAGGTTAAATTTCAACAGCATTTAAAAGACAATACTAATTTGGAACTTCCCTAAAAAAAAATGGGGGCTTGAAAATGTCTTTAAGTTGGAAAATAACAACTATATAGTTGTCAAATCGACTTAGGTGCTACCAAGTCAGTAAGTAATAGTTTGATTTTCAGACCATTGTAAGGAATGGTCAGACGTTTTATGCTGGCAAAGATTCAATCACTTTAATTTGGGCCAATTACAAGAAGTGGGTTATTGATGTAGTCAACTGCTCATATACCTTTACATCTCATTTTATACCAAAGAAGAAAAAAAGCCAGTCAGTCACTCAATAGTAACTGTTATATACCTCACTTAAGGAATCCAGCCATCTGATTGGTCGAAAGAGCAGTCATAAACTTCAACTATTCCTGTAAAATCGCCCGGTAAACTTCCAGTTTGCGGGATAATAGGTCAGCCATGGTGAAATACCCATAGGCCGACACGTTAAAAAATGGTTTGACCGATCGAGGATACCGTACATGTGCGAAAAATTGGTCGCTATATTTAGCATGTACAGCGCACCGTAACGGTACGGCAAATAAGGCAAAAATGGCTGAACAAACTCTCCCAAGATTTCAACTTCATGATGATGATCAGATGCAAGACTTGCTGACAGCAAGGACACCAAAAAAGGGTATGTAAAATTGTCCATAAATATATTCAAAATAGATCTAGTAGATCTAGATTAGATATAGATCTAGGCCTAGACCTAGTAGATCTAGACTAGACCTAGTGCTAAAAATAGAATCCTCATAGAGATTGCATGCACACACTGTACTTCTATGCACTGCGCGCTGCCACTGGTCGATGCATTGGTCGATGTTTTAATTATCAAAGTGAGATTCAAACTGAGGTGAGGTGTAAGTGAGGTGTCATATGAAAGCGCAGGTTTTTCTCCATATTCCCCACAGGGCCGGCCCACCCCCAAAGTTGTAAAAATATCTTGCTTAGACTAGATTCTAGAATCTAGATCTAGATCTAGTCTAGATCTACTCTCACAGATACACTCTTAAAAAACAACCATGCAGATAAACTAGAGAAAGGCCAAGACGGTGTCATAAGTCGACTCTTTTTTTGGCATATTAAAGTATTAATGACTGCTTTAATGTTCGAGAAATAGTTGTTTTTATACGCCCTCGGGAAGGTTACAATTGGGCTATTTCCCTCGGCATGCCTCGGGAAATAGCACAATTTTAACCTTCCCTTGAGCGTATAAAAACAACTATTTCTCTCAAAGCAGTCATTAATACTATAACAGTGAAGTCTTGCAAGTAAACAGGTTTCCTTGCATAATTTGAATATTAGGACACTGCTAACGTTTAAATTTCTCAGACAGGACAAACATGACATATTCATAGTTCCTGCAAAGTTCTACAGGAGTTGATGGTGACCGCAAATGTGACACAGTATCTCTGAGCTTAAATAATACAATAAATATACATCATCTATTTCTATTAAATATGTTTCTTCAACCATTCAAAATATGTATTTCCACTGATAATTTCAACATTAATTGAACAAAATATTAGATAATGACATTTTAAGTCCTCTTGTTATGGCTCTATTACTCTCTCCACTTGCCACCATCTCCTTTGTTTTTGTTTGTTGGGGGGGGGGAGGGGGCTCTTAAAATCAGTAAACACATTCTTTGCATTGTGATTGCTATTATATCAACTGAACACGTATACATGTAGGTATGCAAGTGGATGGAGTTCAAGATTGCATCATCATGACCCAAATTATTGACAACTTAAAAATAGAAAAACAACTCCTGCCTGCTCCCGCAACGATTGCTCCGCAGTAATTTCCTACCGAGACTAATTCCTAACTTCAACCCACGACCCTACAGTAATAAACCAGCTAACCCTAAATATAAACCTACTCCCAGCCCTTTAAATTACTTTCAACCTATCAAATCCTGGAGCAATTGTCACTTAAGTAAATTTTGATTTACCCTAAAAGTTATATACTCTTTTAATAAAGTGAGATGGTTGTCAGTTTGTCAGATTGGTGGAAATACTATGGGTGTACAAGTCTTGCACACAGCAAACCCATAGTCCCATCAAGAATTACCCCCTAGTCTCTTAGAGAGTCTTTGGGTGAGGGAAATATTAAACAAAAGATGCAGAGCATAAAGGCTGGTTTGTCATAAGACTGAAGTCTAATTCTGGTGATTGACAACACCTGCCGTCGGGCAATTAATTCCTGAGATTTCATGGACGTTATTATCCTCCTCTATTGCACTTGTCTTTCTCTCTTTGTAAGTCAGGATGTTGCTGGGATGTTCCCTGTGTCCTTAGCTCCACTTCTTGCGATCATTAAATCTTCCATGTTCTTGATAGCCTGTTATAACAAAACAATGAAAATTAAGGACCAATATACAGTGAAACCTGTACATAAAGACCACTCAAGGGAAACATTAACAGCCAGGTGGTCTTTATGTACACGTGTCAATTAGAAACCAAAAAAATGTAGTCTTTATAAACAGGTGGTGTTTTTATACAGGTGGTCGCTAAAGCAGGTTTGACCATAACAAGCCGTGTCCTTTTACAGGGCTTGTTGACATAATGCCACGATAACTTGAAACTGTTTACCATTGGGTTTTTAGAGCGTACCGTGCTTCATATTAATAACATGCAGGTACACGTGTAGATACTTTTTTCATCCTAACTTGCCATTCACTCAGTCCTCACACAAAAAAGATGCATAGTAAAAGGACATGTTTAAAATGTGGAATATTCGAATTGGCTTAACAGAATATAAAGCAGCCCCCAAATGGACTCGTTGAAATCGTTCTCTAAAATATCAGACATTCAAAATGGATGGATAAATGAGTTGATGAATGGATTAATAAGATACAATGTAGACAGATGGATGGATGGATTGAATGATGGACAGACTGATAGATGAATGGATGGGTAGATAGATATTACAAGATGGATAAATGGGTTGCTGATTGCATTGACAGATGAATGGATGGATGAATGGATGAATAGGTATTAGGTAGGTACATTTATACATAGCTCAGTGGGTAGAGCAGTGGTCTCGTGATCCGGTGACCCGGGTTCGAAACCAAGTCGATGCGCAAGTGCCCTTTGGTAAGGCATAAATCCTCATTACCAGGTCCCTTGGATAGGACCTAAAGCTTTCGGCCGTCTGGTTGCTTACTAATACAAGCATTTACCTATGCTTTCTTAGCAGTCAGGTAAAATAACCCCCATCACCATCACCATACTGTTTGTAGATGAGTGGATCAATTGAATACTGGATTGTTAGACGGATGAATAGTTGGATTGACTGAATGATGGATGCATGGATGGATGGACAGATGAATAAATGAACATCACAAAGAAGAGATGGATGTCAAGATCCATCTACATTGCAGTATCTATCCACCCATACATCCATGGTGCCATTCATTCATTAAGGGGCCAGTCTTTACCCTATTAACATTCCTCTAATCCAATATATTCATATAACATTGGATGTCTTTGAGTGTGATTCAAGAATATATTGCTCGAGCTATGACAATATTGAACGAGTCGAGGACGAGTCTAATATTGTCATAGCGAGAGCTTGATCTGTTTATAGCGAGAGCAATATATTCTTGTATCACACAAAACAAAGCCATACAATATTATCATTATTATCATCTATATTAGTCCGACTAACAAAATTTGACTTACCTCAGTAAATATTTTGTTTTGTAATATGGCTTTGTTTTTGTGTGATATCGATATCGATAATTGAATTTCCTGGATGACTGAGCAATACGAAAACAATATTGGTCAGTCATCCATGTACTGCGCTAAAGATATTGAATACTTTGATCTATTGTACCACTTGGAAGCTTTATATAGATAATAATCATCTATATTCATCCAATAACCTGTTACTGCATATATCTATCCATCCCTACATGAACCCATTTATCCATCAATCATCCCTTCATCTATCTATAAATCAATCCATCAATTCATTCGAGAAGCCAGTCTTTACCCTCATTCCGTTCCTCTTGGCTGCACCATGTAGAAAAATTTCAGCAACATGCCCCAAGGCTCCAAACACCTTGACATCCATTCCTCCTCTTTGAGACATCACTGTCCTGTTAGGCAATGGAAAAAAAACTTGGGTCACAGCAATCAATGACAGAGTGCTTCAAATGACTTGAAATTGATGTTGGATTGGATACTGAAGTTGATGTTGAAGTTCAAATATTTTTGGTTGGAGTCCAGAGGGTGTTAAATATGTGAGTTAAAGGGAAAGTTGAGTTCTGTTGCAGAGGGCGCTACACAAAATAATTTTTTGGTGGGATAATGAAAAAATGGGTGTCAAATTTGAAAGACCATACAATTTAAATGACAAAATCATGTTTGTTTGATCAAAATCGGTTCAGTGATGGCTGAAATATCCATAAATATATGATTTCTAATACTTGTGTACCACCACAATTATAAGATAATTTGAAAAAGCTGTTGAAAAAAAAAAAGGCCCTTTTACGTCGTATTTCAGCCAATGGCGATGTTGGCTTTTTTGTTGGCTTTTTTGTGTTGGTTATATTACATACAACCAGCCGGCCCATGTATTTGTTATTTTTAATTAAATAATTAATAAACGGTCACCATATTTTTTTGAAAGTGGAGCTGAATTAGTATGATCGTATTGGCTAAATTTTACGTATTTTGGGGTCTAAAATACCTTCATAGCAATTTTAGGTTCTAGAAGGGCACTAGAAACGTCATAGATAAGAATAAGAGCAAAAACCATGCACTTTGATGGCATTTGCGGTCTGAAAACAGAACTCAACTATCCCTTTAA
>BEXV01002070.1:0-12729 GCA_003118195.1 Hemicentrotus pulcherrimus | reverse complement strand
AAAAAAAAAAAAAAGTTTGGGAATATGCATGTTCCGCTGATATATTCCTTGCACAAGAATTCCATATGTCTTTTTCTGTCTAGTTATTTCTTGAGTAAAATGATTGCCAAATATATCTACATCAAACAGCTGAAGGTGAAATATGTTCTCTTGCCATTATTATAAAGGAATAGCCAAGTACTATAATTATAAATAGAGGAAAAATTCATATTCATGAAATGAAATTTCTCACAATTGTAATTGTTTGTAATTTTACAAGTAATTCTGTGGTTTAATTTCCAATCCATCATGAGCATGATGAGTTCTGAATTGTTTTGATTCTCTCTTCCCCTGTAGGCCAATTTAGTACTGTTTTTCAATTTATTAATTTAAAATTTATAATTGCAGTTTTCCTAAACTTGAAAGTAACTTGTTTTACATGAGCTAAAAAAAGTAATTTTTTTAGAATTGCAACTAAGGATACCTAATGTATCTCGGCTCATCTTCTCAACGATAGTATCGTTATCATGAGATGTCTGTTAAAAGTGTACTTTACTTTAGTGTTACCATGTTAGCTTTTCATGTAATGGATTATTATATAGGAGCACCATGCATAGACATCTTTGTATTTGTAATTGTAGTTGGTGTATATTGGTTTAGAAGAAACAGGCTCCCACTCCACTCTTGCCTGACTAGAGTCCTACTCCAATTATACTCACTCCAGCAAAGCATACGTCATGTTTCCACAGAAAAAAAGTGGAACACGGATTATTTTTTTCCGGATTGAAATACCGTGTCGCGGCGACACGGTATTAAACCAATCTGTTTCCACAGAGCTCAGCATTTCGATTCACCCTGATTCCGTGTTCCAAGTCAGGCAAATGCTGTGTCAATCGGAAGTCAAGATTCAACCTTTGACCTCGATCGGGGATTCAGATCTACACAGGATTCCACGCTATTCTATTGTGACGTACAGCACGTATATAAACATATTATTGTTTACGCGTATTTCAGAGTATTTTTCAACCAATCTCGCTGCAGTGGTGATTGGGGGTTCGCGTGTTCAGATGCTCCACCAGACACGGTTTGTCGCTGTGTGTTTCCACAGCGATTTTCACAGGGAGTTCTTTGGGATTGACACGGCAAGATCCACCTCCCAGAGGTGGATCTGATAATCCGCATCTCGGTCGACTCGACCCGACACGCTTGTGTTTCCACAGTAAAACTGACACTGATAATATTGTGTTGATGTTAGAGAGTCAATGCTAATGCGTATTAACCTCTAGCACTGCACTACTGTACGTGTTGATAGGCAGCATTTAAATGAATACATGAATAGTCAATACACTCATAACACACAGATGCACACAATGATGCAGATGCGGCTGATCAGCAAGTTTGACAGTGCACTCACAATTTTAATTTTTAAATTATTCTTTCCAACATCAGAAAGTTGACAAAATTGTATTTTACTGCTATTAAGGTGTCATCAATCGTCACTACATGTAAGTACCGATTTTGAGTAAAATCAGTTGGGTTTTGTACAGTGGTGTTTGAAATGTTGAGAATCAAAAGCACAGCTTTTACTACACAGCCAGGATAGTAATGCACCTAGTCTATGTGTGTGCTCTAAGCCAGTCTCCCACTCCACTCTTGCCTGATATTAGCTAGACGGCCTAGTGGCTAGATCTAGATCTACTCCGATCCTACTCCTTCTGTACTTTGTCAAAAAAACAGAAATTAGACTCTTACCTTGGTCAGATGGGTGTTGATCACAAGATCTAGCGGAAATTTGTAGACATGATCAAGTACCACCTCGAAGACCATCTTGTTCAGATTCCAACCCGGCCGGGATTCCAACACTAGCGCCGCGCTGATGCCCAGCGGGAGTTATGAGAGCGATCACGCCGAAACCTCAGGGTCAGACTAGGGTGCTTGAGTGCGGTCCGTTCGTCGATGAGCGGAATCTCGAGTCAAGGCAAGCCGAAACAAGCTAGAGCCCGAGGTCTAAGTCAGTTCTTCAGACATTGATGATCTTCCTTACTTTTGAAACAAGGCACCCCCGACAACAACTCGGTTGTCAATTTTTGAAATTACACAAACATACACAGTAAAGAGAACTTTATAACATGGATTAATGACTATTTGCTCAAATTCATCAACGGCGTCAGTCACCTCTTCTCATACGCATTAGGCCCTGTGATTTCATAACATATGTGTTTATTTACCAAACTATGGAACGCTGCCGGGCACGCCTCTTGGAGAGAAAAACATGTTTATATAGGGTCTATATATTTTTGTTATATTATCAAATAATTTCGATCACCTTGACTCATCTTTTAAGACAAATATGAATAGAAGCCCATCAAATAAGATGCCCCAAAGGATATATATATATATGTGAATGGAAAACTGAGTGAAATAAGTGGATAAAAACATAACAAACCTAGCAAACAAGGCTGAACATTACCCTAGCTGTAATGGCTCCCCAACCCACAGGTCAGAGAATATTGCAAAATCATTTTAGATCTGCCACTGAGTAATGTGAGGTATACTAATAATGTTTATTTAATTCACATGAAGTCCTTTATATTATGTTCTCATGATAGAAAAGAAAAATAAATAAAGGAGGACCTACATGATGTAGACATCCCTTTTTTAAACATCTCTCATAAATCTCTCATAATAAGGATAACTTTTGCAAGACCTACCTAACCCCAACTCTCCACAGCACAAAAATTAAAATTAAAAGAAAAATCACAAAATGGAACACTACATATATGAATTCATGACTTTATTATTGAAGTCAAGATGAGTTGAACTGAGTTAAGATACTTAAACCGCAAAAAGTAACTCAATATGTAGTGAATAATAATACCAATTGGCAAGAATAAGTATTTATCTAAACACAGCCTTTACTGATGCTACATGTACATTACAGACGTAGACAGCGTAACGTGATATTATTGTACAACTTTAAGCCCCACTGCACTAATTGCGCCCTCTATATAGCAAACAATATCTAATGGGTGACCATTGGGCCTGCCCCCATTGTCCACTTTTTAATTTGATTTTTTTTTAAAATGTTAATTGAGAGCTGATTTGATGAGATAATCACCAGTCAGAGACCATGCAGGGAGGTCTAATCCCTCCTGGCCAAAATAGTGCAGATGGGCTTTAAAGGGTCTAGAAGCAGTTTGTCACGCATGTAAAAAATTGCAATTCTTCAATATGATTTACTTCAATTCTATTCAAGACTTTATACCAGACTCAGCTGCAAGAGCAGAGGTCCATATAACATATATCTACATGTACATGTAGATATAAACAATGATCAAGAATAAGAAAGGAACATATTATTGACAACTGACAAATTTACATGTACATAAAAACAATATATAAAACAATGAACAAGACTAAGAGGGTACACATATGGATATATAAGAAACAAAACTAAACTACTTTAATCAACCTCTGCTGACTGTGACAACGAGCTACAGAACCAGAACTTCCACAAGTCTGAGGTGAACCTTGTACTAAGTCTGCTATGCAACATTTTAAACAGTCAATTCTCTGAATAAACTTGAAAATTTGATTTCTTGTAACAGCTTGACATGCAGGTATATTCACATCTGCAAACATTTTACTTGCAGTAGAGTGCCTACATGTAGGTATTTGTAAGAGCATCTTCATAGCATAATTGTACGTTACCGAGAGTTTCTTTATACTGCTCCATTTATACCTAATTACCAATTCCAAAGATGTGCAGTAAATAACGGTGTACAAAATGCTCGAAATAATTCAACCTCAACTTTACAAGAGCACATATGAAACTTTCTGCACAATGTATTATCCTGTGCATAAAGTTTACCAGTTATGACGCTATCAATATCTCTATCATCACAAAGGTCCTTAGTAAAAAAAAAAAGACCTACATGTAGGTACTTTGCCTCTTTAAAAACATCAAGTTTAGCACCACACAAATAAAAATCTGGAAATACCAACTTACAATGCTCTTTAAAATTCAGTCATACTGACTCTTTTTCACATTATATGTAACATGATTGTCTATACCAAGAGAGAAATGAAATACATTGTACATGGACTTAATAAAGGGAAATTCAACATTGACAGAAATTAGAAAACAATGATGAGAAGTTCAAACAAGCTTTAGAGAAGATGTTCACAAACTTCCAACAAGATCTAATGTTGATAAAAAACTACTAGACTAGAGGGGAAAAAAAAATCCGAAATAGACTAGTAAAAGTTTGAATGAAATTGGACAAAAAATACAAAAGTTATACATCATAAAGTGAAGTAATACATTATCTGTAATAATTCTCGCTACCTCAAATACGGTAGTTGGCCATAGAGGGCAGCACCGGCCATGGGTACTGGTATACTGTATTTGGCAAAGGCACTAACTGTTTCCATGCAAATATATTGGGTCAAGAACTGGAAAGTCTGATAGAAATTATAGTTTTGGATAGGAACAAAATTACAAGTATATAGTGCCTATACATACATGTATATACTATAATGTGTATATCTCATCAAATCATGAAACCTAAACAATATTTTAGTAAAATAAGTAATTTGTTGTGTTGTACATTCTCTATGGAAGCTGGAAGAAACCTTAATTGTTTAATCATCTTCCCAGTACATATCTGCACATGTTCTGAACTGCTCAGTGTGGGAGGTACATAATGTACAGTAGGTTGCCAAATCTATGTCAAACATTGTATTTGCGGTAGGGAGAATTATCACAAATATACTGCACATGTAGATCTTTAATCTACAATACCACCTTGCTACACGCATTACTGATTTAAACAAATAATTGTTCTCAAAGACTTCTAAACAGAATTCTGTGAACTGATAACATGACATTAAACAAATATCATTACTGAATTCATAATCAACAATACCATGAGTTGTATCAATGTAACATTAAGTATTATTGCAACACAGTACCACAAATAAAAATGTTGTTCGTTGTCATAATTCCTACATTTTATACATTGTGAAGTTTGTGCAGGTACATTTGTATTTATAAGCTTGTATACTGTATTCTACAGGAGATTAAAACCAAATGCTGGGTTCAAATATTCAGTCCCAAATTGAGGGGAACTAAGTATGTTAGACTGAGGTCTCAATGGTCCTTTTGTTAAAAACGACCTTCATGGAAGTGGAGCATCTTTCAAAGTCAGTAGAGCGTCCGCCTCATAACCGGGAGATCGTGGGTTCAAACCTCGGCCGCGTCATACCAAAAGACGTTTAAGAGACGGGAGTTGCTGCTACCTTGTTTGGCGTTCAACAATAAGGGATAGAGCAACGTCCATCTGGGGCTGCTCAGTGGCTGCCGAGCTCACGATCAATTGGGCAAAAAGAATTTCCATTTTCAGTTTTTTATAAAATTTGGAGTGGACTTTAAAAGATTTTTAATATTATTATTATTACAGGTATTAACAAACCAGATGGACCTTTGACTATGTGCAGTCGAAAATGATGCCTCCGCCAAAATAGAAGCAATTTTTACCAACCAAAATAGAAGCAATTTTCAAAATTCAAGTTTGTTTATAATCCATTAACATGTATGACTCTAACATCTAACCAGTTCATTTGCTCTGCGCACCCATGTACATGTATTGAGTTTGATAGTAATCCATCCGTCAGTTCTAATGAGAATGCGTTTACAAGCTATTTTTGCATACATAACGAGCCCTATGACCTTTGACCTCATGACGCTAAAATCTACTCAGATCATCAGCTCTGCAAGATACATTCATGACCCAAGTTTGGCAGGAATCGACCAATCAGTTCTTGAGATAACACGATTACGAGAACATGACGTACAAGGCAAAAAACATAATGCCTCCGGCTACATACATGTACAATGTACTTTGTTACGGAGGCATAAAAAAGTCACATTCCTTGCCCTTTTATTCAAAATACAACAAGAATAAGCTGAATAGCTTTATCTAACTATCACGTCACGTGTGTGTATTGTTGAGTCTCAGTTGTGTGTGCAATGCATGTGATCAATCAATTTCGTATCATTTGATGATTCCAAACCCTAACATTATTATATTACATTTCTAATGTACATGCACAACGTTATCACTCTTTCTCAATGGACCAGTTAACCAACATATTCAAATTTCGTGCATACTCTTTAGACAGAGGTTGTTCTTGACAACCCAAAAGCTTGCCCAATGCTTGCCCGACATAGCATCAAGTAATATGCAGAATGAATTCCAAACATTGTAGTTCATACATTAATTACAGGTTGATGAATTAGCTCGTCATTATGTAGGTCACCAGGAAAGAAACATCCATACATTTGAATAGGTTGGTAGTTTATTAATGCTTCCTTTTACAATGAAATCACATGACCACAACTAAACTTTATCTTTAAATGACTCCACTGCATAGGAAGTGACATATTTTTAAGTGAACATTAAATTATTAACTTGTAGTAATTAGGTCTCCTTACATTCAGTAGCATCAATATTACAGTCTAAGTGAAACAGACATACATGTACATGTACACGGTATTCATTCAATCCAATGCTTATACAAATTAATAATTCAAGTGAATTCAAGTTGCATGATTGAAAAAAACAAACAATCAAACATATGAGTACATGTACATGTACATGCACGTAGTTCAAATAAACTAAAACATACGCTTACGGGCTGAATGGGCAAGTAATTCAATTTTTAAAGCGCTATCACAAGGAGAGTTATCAGTGAGCAATAAAATAAACAAGGGAAACGCTATCGGCGGTCTCGCCTGCATTACGCAATTCAATATGATGACAAATTGAGGTTGGAACATTATTTATAGGCAGGGTGGTCCATTAGCAGGCCCCAAAAAATAAAATCTTCTGAATATAATCAGCATTTTGAAGTGAATATTGGCTAAGAATCATCAGAAGAATTATTTACTAGTAATTGTACCACGATCGATAACTTGAATGAAATATTAACAAATAAAAAAAATTAAAAAATCAATTTATTAATTCCCATATTAAATTGTGAAAACATAATCCAAGTCTACTGATCTAAAATGACCTTTGACCTTAACTAAGTGACCTGAGATTCTACTCACATGATTGGGGAGACTTGATAACCCTATAGTCCAAATTTCATTGACTAAGAACTTATACTTTATAAATTTTATCGAAAATTCAAAAACTTAACCTTAGGTAATTTTCGATGATGATGCCACCATATAGTCCAAGTCTGTTGACCTGAAATGACTTTTGAGTTTTGACCTTCACTTTGTGACCTGAAATTCTACTCACATGATTGGGGATACTTGATAACCTTATAGTTCAAGTTTCAGTGACTAAGAACTTATACTTTAAAAATTATATCACAAATTAAAAAACTTAACCTTAGGTTAAGTTTTTTATGTTGACGCCATCACCGCCGCTGCCACCGGAAAAGCGGCGCCCATGTCTCGATTTTTGCTACGCAGGCGACTGAGGCGAGACAAAATCTAATACCGGTAGGTGAAATTTCAGTGCAAAAATATTTCCCCCCATAACCACACACACGTTCATGTGTATATAGTTGTGAAATATTTTTTCCAATAGTATTAAAAATTTCAAATCTTTGAATCTGTTAAAAAGCTCATACATGTAGTAGTGGGTTCTCATGGGGAATTAAGAAGTGCTGAATCACCAAGGGTGGACTTTATAGTTATGACCTACAGGTCTTAGCAATGCACTGTGCCCTGAACCTACTGTCATAAGGAATTCTCATCATAATAAAGCTTCCCTCACCCACCAGATATGGAGGTAAACTGGAGTATTTTCTGGTGGGAAAAAGAGTTTTGCTGTCTGAGGGTGCGTTTAAGCAACAATTTTTCACCCTAGAAACACGGTGTTCAAAAACGTTTAGTTAAAACACGGTTGCGTTCAAGCAATTTCAAGCAATTTTTTGTTGGTTGTAAAAATTAATGTGTTTAAAACCGCAAACATGAAACACTGAAGAAGATGCATTTTTTATCGTGATTCTGCTGAATCACGGTCGCTAAAAATCGCTTGAACCAACAGAGATCTCAATCATGATTCTATAACGTCATTATTTAAGGCCTGCTTCCGGTTTGGCTGACAGTCGACCGTAAACAAACTCAGAAAAAGGCGGCAAAGTTGACGGTTGACCTATACTTCCTGGGTCAAACTGCGCAGTGGCTGGGCTTGAAATGAGCGAAAATCAGCATTGATGAAAAATAGCTTGAATCCTCTCCTGCAGCAAACCGCGTTTTTTTAACGGCGCTTTGATTTGTAATTCTAGATTTCAAAAGCCCTGTGGCTGTGCACACATTACCGGTATTTGGTAATTCAACCAAATCTGATCTTAGCAAATTATGATGCAACACACATGGACAATTAGACACTGACTACTACAGTATGTGGCTTAAACAAAAAACTGATAACTTGATGCCATCAGATAACAAAGAAAGTTGGCCAAATATTATACCAAAATAAAATGATTTTGCTCCACACTTTCCAAAGTCCCTCCCCCGTCAAAAAAAAAACCTGATCAATAAACATGTGCTCAATAGAACCATAGACGGAAACTTTCACAAAAATGATAAGTCTGTCCCCTATTATTTTGGGAAATGTGGCATAATCAGAATAAGGACAGAGTAATGAGCATTATATGGTATGTTTCTTGGGAATATGTACTTTGGAATGCCTCATGAGATGATTCTTCTGAGTGAACTTATTCCCACATTCATCACACGTATAAGGCTTCTCTCCTGTATGCGTTCGTACATGCCTAACGAGGTTGTGCTGCTCCTTGAAGTCTTTCCCGCACACTTCACACGAATAGGGTTTCTCTCCAGTATGTATTCGGGCGTGATTTATCATGACGTGACGCTGGCTGAACTTCTGCTGGCAGTACTCGCAAGTGTAAGGCTTCTCTCCTGTATGGCTGCGTAGGTGCCGCACCAGGGTTGACTGCTGGCCAAATCCACGTCCGCAGATCTCGCACGAGTGCGGTTTCTCTCCTGTGTGAGTTCGGACTTGGGTAATCAGATTCTGCTTGACTCGGAATTTCAGGTCACAATGCTGGCACGGGAACGGTCGCTCGTCGCTGTGGATTTTCTTGTGAGCGGTTAATCCTTGTGACTGACGGAATGCTCGACCACATACCTTGCACTTAAACCGTTTACTTGTTTCATTTTCAGTATTTGTCTCTGCAGGCTTTTCCCCTGTATGTCGGCGTAAGTGCCGCATCAGAGTGGAACGCTGGGCGAATCCACGTCCGCATATCTCGCACGAGTGCGGTTTCTCTCCCGTGTGAGTCCGGATGTGGGTGATCAGATTCCGCTTGGCTCTGAATTTCTGGTCACAATGCTGGCACGCGAACGGTCGCTCGTTGGTGTGGATTTTCTTGTGAGCAGATAATCCTTGTGAATTACGGAACGCTTGACCACACTCGCAGCACGTGTAAGGCTTCTCCCCTGTATGGCAGCGTAGGTGCGTCATCATGGTGGACTGCTGGGCAAATCCAAGTCCGCAGATCTCACACGAGTGTGGTTTCTCTCCCGTGTGAGTCCGGACGTGGTTAATCAGATTCTGCTTGGATCGAAATTTCTGGTCACAATGATGGCACGCAAAGGGTCGCTCATCGCTGTGGATTTTTTGGTGAGCATATAATCCTTGTCTTTGACGGAACGCTTGTCCACACTCGCATTTGTAAGGCTTCTCCCCTGTATGTCGGCGTAGGTGCGTCATCAGGGTGGACTGCTGGGCAAATCCACGTCCGCAGATCTCGCACGAGTGTGGTTTCTCTCCCGTGTGAGTTCGGACGTGGGTAATCAGATTCTTCTTGGCTAGGAATTTCAGGTCACAATACTGGCAAGCAAACGGTCGCTCGTTGCTGTGGATTTTCTCGTGAGCGGTTAATCCTTGGAACTGACGGAACGCTCGACCACATACCTTGCACTTAAACTGTTTACTTGTTTCATTTTCAGTATCTGCCTCTGCATGCTTCTCCCTTGTATGGCTGCGTACGTGCCGCACCAGGGAGGACTGCTGGGCAAATCTACGTCCGCAGATCTCGCACGAGAGCGGTTTCTCTCCAGTGTGAGTCCGAATGTGGGTGATCAGATTTCGCTTGGCTCGGAATTTCCTGTCACAATGCTGGCACGCGAACGGTCGCTCATTGGTGTGGATTTTCTTGTGAGCAAATAATCCTTGTGAATTACGGAATGCTCGACCACATACCTTGCACTTAAACCGTTTACTTGTATCATTTACAGTATCTGCATGTTTGACTACAGAAACACCTTCCCTCTCTTGAGTTATACTACCCATGTCTCCGTCATCTTGAAGATCCTCTTCCTCTGATTCACCCCCTGTCTGAGGCAAGTCCTGCATGAACTGATAGTATTTCACCATAGAATGCTCCGCTCCGCTATCTTCACAATTTGATATACTATCACGACCTCCATCTGTTGAACACTCTTCTGAGGGTCCTGAGACATCATCTTTCACCTCCCTGCTGGGGCCTCCCAAGAGCTCGGAGACATCATCTTTAGACAGCCGCACTGACTGACTATCTCTTTGAATCGTCTGATAGTACTTCATCATAGGATGAGGTGAAGCCGTAGTCTTTAGGCGCTCTGATTCACAGGTGAGATGTCTCTCGGTGTAAAACTCATCCTTACGTGCTGTCACTGGTTCAACGTCTTTCATCTCATAGCGTTTCATCATGGGTGTTCTTCGCTTCTGGATTAGCCCTGTAATGCTTAGGAACCCCCGTTTTGATGGCTTCCCCAGACCTTGCTCTCCATCTGTGAGAGGGTGGGGAAAAAAAATGTGGGGATAAGAATGTTTCAACAGTTTTCCCTAACCATATTGGCATTACCAGTATGGTATGTTTTTCCTCTACATGTACATGTACCTCAATTTTTTTAAACGAGGAATGGCAAACTGGTATACATGTAACATGTCAAATGAGCCTGAAAAAAAACAAACCACAAAATGTTTTTTTAATTCCCATCTAATCTTACAGCTGTATTTGTCAGAATAGACAATTTTCATAAATTTAATCAAATTTAAGGCACATATTTTTGTGTTGTTAGGTAGAAAAAGCTGTCATGTTTGTCATAGCTACATGTACATGTAGCAACAATTAATTTATGGAATCGGCATTCTGACTATTGAAAAAAAATTATAATTTATTACAGGTGAATTAAATCATTTGTAACAAGGCACAAGTTTAACAAAGTTTAGTGCATTCAATTTCAATTTGATTACATTATTACATTGGTTGGAGAATAAAATATCTATTCAAAAGTTAAAAACCAAATGAAATACACATATATTTACCTCCAGCACTGCTGCTCTCAGTCTCTTGACTGAACTCTGCAATGTAAGATATATGTTGAGTATCTTGATCACGCGAGTCATCTCTAGACACTGGAACATCTTTCATGCTCTGGGCAGTTGTTAATTCGTAGGCTTTGTCTTGCAAAGATAACTCAGATGGAACTCTGGAGTCGGCACTGCTGATGTGAGGCGCATTGGTTTCATCATTAATACCACCTGTAGTTGATTCTGAGGTAAGAAGTGGTCCTGAGGAATCGTTCTCATCTCCAGTCCTGTGAGAATGGTATTCAGCCATATCTCTGGGGCTAGCCGATGCAGACTGGTGCTTGTTCTTATTACAGAACATTGGCAAGGATAAATGCTTTTCGTCCGTCAGTGTTTCCTCATTAAAACTTGAGGAAAGTGATGAGGTCTGTCGTCTGATTTGACTTTTCACTGCTCCCTTCTTTCTTTTCTTAAAGCTGGATGAGTTACAGATTCCATACACAAAGCATGGCACAGTAGGTTTGTTAGGCAGATCAGCACAATCATTATTTTGATTAGAATTGCTTAGAGAATGGTTGCGAATCTTTATTTCTCCCTTCACTTCCTCACTGTCGCCCGTTTCCGATTGAGACGACAATGACAATAAAGGGGTCTGTTTCTCAGCCATGGCTCCTGGGGGAGGGTCCTTAGTTACTTTATCTTCAGTGTTAAGTCTATCTGCAATATCAATATTGCTATCGATCGTACCAACATGTGCATCATAACTGTTCCTTTGAACATCATTCTCTTTAAAAATGCTTGCCATTTTCAGATTCAACCTGGCAACCTATACTGCTCGTATTGACTGGACATCGCCAATGCAGTCATTTTTGCATCTTCTCCTCTCTCACAATGTTTTTGTCCACATGTTTCTGCTACTCTTTGTCTTGTTCGTTCTTTTCTTGAGTATCAACATGACTTGAAGGGTGACTTATTGCCATGATTACCAGATCTCTGTAGCTGTCGTCAATACTGCATTCCAGCGGAGTAGTTCATGCTATAACGCTGTCTTAGAAGAACTGCTTGCAGATCTACTGGCTGTGGCTGGTATCATAACAGGGCTCCATTATTGTTGGACCAGCTGTCACAAGTTGAATTCCGGAATCTGCAAAGAATCCAAAAAAAATGAAGATAACAACCGCAACTTAATTTCTCCCCACTTTTTTTTAAACAAAAACCCTGAAAAAAAGTTTAGACCCTAAAGTTTGATTGATTATATCTCTCTTGTCATGGGATAATGATTACTTTGGATAATATATTTGAATGTGTGTTTATTCATAATCTTTAAAATGATTGATAGCATATTTGGTATGATTTTGCAGCCAGTGCATCGGAATAAGGCGCAGGGTAAAAAGTGAAAAAAGATGCA
>BEXV01002069.1:45350-57192 GCA_003118195.1 Hemicentrotus pulcherrimus | reverse complement strand
CCTGCCGCCGGCTGGATCTGCGCCTGCACAAAATATGGGCATAATTGGACCGGATCATAATTAGATGAGTGGGTTTGTTTCACAAGCATGTACTGACTCCGACATTTCGTGAATAAGGGGCGTGTTTCCACAAAAGATCGGGAAAGGGCGACCACCAAACCCGACGCGATGACCAGATGATTCGAAGTCACCCGTAGGGTTGATGGTTGAAAGTGGTCTACAAAATTCAGCGGGACATGATGCAAAGTCTTGAAGCATCGCGAAGAAGGGAGGGAAGGGGGTAGTCCTCTAAATCCTGACTTGAACACCAGATTTTGTCTTCCAGTCCCACTTAATGCCTTCTCCTCCAAACAATTAGTTACCGCCCGGGATGTGGATTATGACATATTTGTTTTAATAAAGTTTTTTTTCTTTCATCGCTCCTGTTTCGTATTTCCTTAGCGAACGAATTGCATGAAAGGCAAAGCTCCCAGGATTGACAGAGAGTTTCTTTATTATACGTTTTCCCTCTCCCTGGCCTCCAAGATGTCCTTATATGTGTATTTTGTGTTGATAAATGTAAACGAACACGCTATGTACGATATTAGTCTGGAAGACGATGGTTTCAAGTAATCTTATCAAATTCAACAAGCTTCATTTTACTACCAGTTCCGGATCTCTTCTTTATGATACTATCTGCCATTCTTTACGTGTATTTTCTGTACGCATCTAATAGAGTTGAAACGCAAGGCTATATCCCAAAGTAATCTATTTAATAGTTGTATGCTGTTGCCCGTGGCGTTTAGTTGTCAACAATGTTCTGCGATCCAGGGGCGGCGACCTTGGCAATGTTCAGAGGCGGTGGTTGCCTCCCTGGAGTGTCAGGGGTGCCAGTGTTACCGTATGCATACGGTACATGTGGTATACTTGAATAATTACGTCCCTATATCTTTTTAAATATCAGTCGGCCAAAAAGCTAGCTGTAAATACTTTCTCAGAGTTTCTTTTTCTCAATATTATTGTGCCCCCCCCCTTTTTTTAGCTCTCAAATACAATGATCCGTTTTATGTATATCGATATTTACAGTACCATGCATCAGGGCTATGGTTTTGCCTGTAGACCTTGTACAATACTGCAGTATACAAAATCCTCTAAGACGGAAAGGAGGGGCGATGACCCTATGTATCCCAGACTTTTGCATGGTGTCCCCCGGCTATAAGACGAGAAATTGTTTGCTCGCGTTGTATTTCTTAAATCTTCGGATTTGGCAATTTTATTACTTAACCGTATCAGACGTGATACAATTATTTCAATGTATGCCGTGTTTGCAGCTATTTGAATCGGCGCCAAGGTTTTATACTATAGTAATTTAGTTATGGCGTGTTGTCCCTTGCTTGCATTATACTTACGCATGGGATTAGTTTCGGGGACGTTACTCCGGAAATTTATTGACGGATTCTTGTCCTTCCCCCATATAAAACTATTAAAGGGATCGAATACCAGAAAACGAGCACCATTTTGATAATAATGAAAACGTACAATAGATAAAAAATAAAAAAGGGAGAAATCCAACAGTTGCCATGGGAATATTTGTATGAAAGCAGAAAAATAACAGAAACAGAATGGCAAAAGTTTGAAATGAAATGGACCAATAGTAGGGAAGTTATGAATATTTTACATCACCAAGTCTATGCGAATCTCAATTGATTAGTTTGGTTAGTGGATTGTGACGTAGTACGTGGATAATTCTCTCATTTGCCGTGTACAAAAATATCACTCATTTCTGTTTGAATTCTAAGTTCCTTCTCCCGTGGGTCACTACTCAAAATATATTATAGAAAGCATATTAGTATCGGTCGTCTTAAAATATAAACGTTCCTGAGCCATGAATTTTTGAAACATTTAATATGTTGGAACAGATTGGAAATTAAAGTAGTCCGGCACTACATCACATTGACATTACCGCTTCAGCCAATTTTAAGTGCCCATTCGTATATTGATTACAACTTTCAAAAATTCATAATTTTCTTATATTTTTAATGAGATTCCATTGAAAGTTTCAACAATGTGTTTCTCTGATTTTTCTGCTTCCGTTTAGAGTAGTTGTTTATTTGGGATGAATTTCATAAAAATTGAAAATGAAATAAAAAAAAAGAGATTGGTGAAATGAAATGAATTGGAAAAAACGTTTAAAAAATAATACAATGAAGAAAGAAAAAAAAAGGGATAAAAAACTTTACAGTCAGAACGTACTGTTAAACACGGCCAGAGCCCCCTTCCCCTCCCCCAAGAAGAAAAGGAAAAGGAAAGGAAACAAAGAAAACACCATGATCATCATTAAAAGTCTTACAGAAAAATCCTACTCGGTTAGATATGATTTGTTTACATAGTTTTGTCATAAATTGATCTCTCTTTTCATTTTTCTCTCTTTCTCTCATCCTTATCTTTCTCTTGCCCCCCCTTTCCCTTCTCTCTCTCTCTCTCTCTTTCTCATTTTATCTTTCTTTATCCTTTCCCTCTCCCCTCATCCAATTTTCACTCTATCTTTCTGCTTTCTTTCTTAATTCACTGACAAAGTGATTGTCACCATGATTTTCTTCAAATATAAAGTTAACTTATCCTTTACATTAAATACATCAACTACAAATTTTAATCAATATTTTTATATAGTAGTATTGATATTGATATACCATTTTATAACTAACAATCATTTTTTTTTTTTTTTTCGTGATAATCTATCGTACTCTAACTTATTACTGAATTTTTAAATCTACTGTTTTTAATGCATTTTTATATCATACAATGTGAACCAAGTATTGTTAGTCTTTGGACTTGTTATTTGGTATATTTTTAATAAAATCGATATTGAATTGAATGATTTTACAATGTTAACCAGAAAAGGGGAACCCAACTTTATGGATAAAATGCTGAACATCCACAACATTACAGACGCTTTATTCGGTGGGTGTACGTTTTCCCCGGACATTTCCGTACAAAACAATGGTCCATATGAAATATTGATATCACTGAATTATGAAAATATCGATATGAAGCAACGGGGAATGGATGCCCTTCAACATATCCAGGAGGGAGGGGCGAGGTAGAGTCGATCCTTCCGTGTTATGTTTTGCCGAACGTGGCTCCTACTATTAAACCCTCTTCATTTCTGATATTCAATCTCCTCCGTCTTTTACTATTACCAAGATATCTTTTCTTTTTTTCATTTCATAAATTCTTTTTAAATGTATTTCAACTATACTGAGGAAAATTTTACGAGACGTCCTTTCTGCTCGTTTGATCTGCAGTCGCTATGTGATTAATAGTTTCCTTTCTATACGCTTTCTGTTCCTGGAAATCAAATTGGATGAACAGATTAAAGATAAAGCTTTTGCCTTCATTAACTAATGTTAGTGCCATATGGAGGTTTAATCGCCCTAATGATGATTTGGTGTTTTCAACAATCAAAAGTTTGTGATCCTTCTGTCAAGACGGGTTCATGTGAGTTATATGATCACACTCTTAAAGAGCCCCTGTAATATAGAAATTGTCTCACGAAATTTTACTTGCGATAAATGCATTGAAAGGGTTGAATCTTCATCTCTTTCTCTCTCTCTCTCTCTCTCTCTCTCTCCCTCTCTCTCTCTCTCTCTCTCTCGCTCTCTCTCTCTCTCCCTCCCTCTCTCTCTCTCTCAATCTCTCACTCGCGTTTCCCTCCCTTCCTCCCTACTCTAATTCTTCCTCTCTCATTCACTCTTTTGTTTTCTCCATCTTCCATCCGGTAAATATTATTTATATCTCTCCCATGTTTCCCCAACAGAAACGAAATTTTCCCCAAATCATCATCTTCTTCCTGAAACATATTCCTTTTCAGAAATCAATTTCTTAATAAAATAAGCTTCACTTATATGTCGCAACCCTAGACTCCATGGGTGATGATGGTGTAAATCTCCTTGATATGGACCCAAAATCAATACAAGAAGTAAGTGAGTCTTCAATGTCCCACCCACTTCTCGCAGCTTTCTGTCACTTTGTTTTAAGTTTTCGAACGTCTCCATTTCTCAAAGGGAAAGTCCACCTTGATTTTAAGGGAATCATTTTTATCATGCTCCATTTTTTGTCTGCTCATTTCAAAGCCCATTTATGAAACAGATCAGTGATAGTTTGAGCAAAATTTGATTGAAAGATAAGCATGATAAGGAAATCAGGAACTTGTGAAGGTGCAGTCGATCAAACACATACTGGCAACTGTGTGACGCATCGTTAACAAGGTCCCGTCCCATTTACTCTGCGCTAAAAGAATAATTAATGTTTCGTATAAACAATATTTTCAGTTATGCTTGCACATTAAATATAATCATTGGAATGTGTTTTACAAAAACCCTGCATGAAACAAATTCTTTATCAATAACTAAGAAAAAAGGAAGTTATAACATTGTCTGTGCAGAGCAAATGAAAGAGGACCAAGGAAGATACCTTTTGATACAATTCGACTGTGAGGGCATTTGAAGAGTCAGCCTTTTCAGGAATATTCTTCTCTATCGGATTCGTCCACGCTATCGTTAAAAAAAAATGCAAACCTCAAAATCACCGTTCCCAGACCTCCTCCCTAACAGTGCATGGTAAGAAAATAATATCGAGATGCCAATGCTATGCATGCGTAGTGAATTTGATCAAACACGTTTCAAGGACATACTTATCCACAAACATGATAGCCGAAAAAGGCCGAAGACGTTATCGTCTCAGCGGAGGGAAAATCAATTTTCTCAAATCATATTTTTTCATTAAGTATTTTTCACATAAAGCTTCTTTTTAGGTTGGGAAGCTTCAATTTTCTGTATCAATGTTTGACCTTTTGATCCGACAGAAAGGTCAAGTTGAAACTATGATTTTCATATTTTTTTCCAGACATATTTGTTTCTATTTAAAGTTGACTTCCATGCAAAAAGATTAACGATACAGCTATGTGAAATAACTTGGGGTTTACACGAAATCCACTTTAAAATGATTAAAAGCCAGTGGACATACCTTAATGTCCATCATTTATTTGGTTGAGTTTCCAGGGGTGCACGTTTAAAAAAAAATTCAAGTAAGATGAAAGTGGTTTAAAAGATCCAACAATGAAACAAACCATTATACATGCATGCAAACAAACAAGCAAGAAGTAAAAAAAATATAAAGCAATTATGTTTGGTTATGTGTAGAAAAGGTTCAAAGAAGCCAACGTTTACAGAAGAATCATTTTAAATTTAGGGGGCTGTCTGACCGTGTCTCACCCCTCCCCCTTTAAATAAGTCTCTTTCTTCTAAGCCGATTGTCACACATAATTGCATATCTTAGACATGAACACAATATAAAGAAGTAATTTTTAGTGTCTTTATTAAGTACAAGTTATAAAACGATACACAAAAATATCCTATCATTACATTAATGAAAGAGTTGCACTGAATATTGCCTGTTTGTTCTAAGATGTATACGTTGTTATGATTTTCGATGTGTAAATATTAATGTATAAGTGAGTGTCTTCTGAGGATTTGTAATGCCTCTTTAACCCGTGTTTTAGCATATATATTTTTTACATCTTAAGTGTTTGGCACAAAAAGAGTCTTTGTCCTAACATTAGTGAAATAGTATTCTAATAATATTCTTGAGGGTTTCTCGGTCTAAAGGAGTGATAAATTTGTTCTTACATTTACTGTTAGTGGTTTTTTTTATTGATCTTAAATATTTTCTTCTTCTACGCCACTCTGAAACTCTAAAACCACACAATAATTCATATCACTTTCAATTCTGCAGGGCCCACGGTTTTGTAATTGACTCACAAACACTAAATAATGGAATAAAAGATAAAAGATAAGAATAACAACAATATTTGTTTCGATGTATTTCGTGAAATATAGCTCATATTATTTCCCTACCATTCTGATTACATTTTGTTTGTTTTCCCTGGTAGGCAGATGTAAGCATGATTACTGGCAGACATTATCTTTTAAGGCGAAAATACCCGCTTTAGAAGCCTGGTAATTTCAAAGGTAACATCATGATATTACATTGTTTTTGAAATCCTATCTCAAGTAACTTATTTGTACTCGTTTTTAAATGAAAAAAGTGTCCGACCGCAGACGTATTTGGAGGATAGTCAACATGTTCATCTCTCTTATTCTCTCTCTCTGTCTCTGTGTCTCTTTCCCGCTTTCTATGTCTGTCTCTGTCTCTACCTCTGTTTGTCTGTCTGTCTGTCTCTGTCTGTCTCTGTCTCTGTCTCTGTCTCTCTCTCTCTCTCTCTCTCTTCCTCTCTATCTCCACCTCTTTTTCCGACCCCTCTCTCTCCCCTTCCCGCTTAAGGTTGAATGAACTTATACATCTAATGCATCGTTAGTCTCTTGGTGAAAGATATACTCATCAATTCTGGATGTCCGAGGGAAGCTTACCGCAAAGAAATCGCGTGTCTTAGGAGGTTGACCTACATGCAGGGGACCTGATAGCTGATGGTATTATCAATCTAATTGTACCTCACACCTTCGGTGATTAATGATACCCTTTGCAAAAAAATAAGAGGAAAAGGGAAGAAAAGATTTTCTAAATGCCATTCCCAAAGCGAGGTTAAATGTTTTAAGTGTGTTTACACCACAATTCATGTCTCGTAGTTCTCATTTAACAAACATTAACGTTCTCAACATGTTCTCAACATAAAACACTGACATCAAAATAGAAGTACATGAATGGACAAAAAGATTGTGGTATCTTGAGTATGGTGGCATAGCCATACATGCTTTCAAACTGAGCCAAACAACAACGACATAAAGAAATAAAAGAAAAAACCCGACAACAACCAAATTTATTTCGCTCAAATCCTTTGTACCGGGTAAGGTATATCAAATATCTAACGACCGGAGATGTATGAATATTGGCATTTTGTACATGTATCATAATTAACGATGCCTTGCACCGTATTGTTTGCAGTGTAAATACTAGAACTTTGCTGCAATTCATCAAGTATGTGTGGGCTTACCTCAAATGTACATACTCGATTGAAAAATTGTGCACGTGCTTCTATTACGTCAGCAACTTCGTTGATAAACACTTTAAGAAATTAGAAATGAAGAAGGGAATCGAGAATTCTTGTTTTAATCATAGGCCTGAGTTGCTATACGGCGAGGCGCGAACATCGTGAACATGGTGAATTAAGTATGGTTCAGTTCGTGTTTTCCGAAGCGAATGATGTAGTAGATGAGGTGCTCACAATCCCTGAGAAATATGTGGAGGTGGTGAGTCAATACCACTCATTGGCGTATCCAGTATAAGCTGAAGCAACCCCCCCNCCCCCATCCCCTCCCCCAGATACCCCCTTTGATTGTGGACTGTCCGGTCGAGAAAATCGACACAACTTGCATGAGTGCGACGTAGATGTATGACCCCGTCCCCAGGAAGGTCCTGATGATGATGATGATGATAATGATGATGATGATGATGATGATGATGATGATGATGATGATGATGGTGATGATGATGATGGTGATGATGATGATGGTGATGATGATGATGGTGATGATGATGATGGTGATGATGATGATGGTGATGATGATGATGATGATGATGGTGATGATGATGAAGATGATGATGGTTGACATGAAAACATAGACATATTCAAAATATCATTAACGGTATCACAGAAGGTTTATAGCTAGATTTGTTTTTGGTTGCCCTGATAAAATTATTTATTATTTATTGTTCCATTCCGACAAAAAGATACGTTATTTCGAAAAATTTCTATTCCCTGTACCAATATATCGAACAACATTTTCTGGTCTACTGACCGTTCACATAATTGAAGAAAAAATGTTCTGCCTAATGTGAAATTTTGTATCAGAAAATGTATCCACCGAATGATTTATCATTTTTATAATTGGGAAGTCGTAGACACATTTCAGGGAATCGCCTGAAGGCATATGATATTGGTTTTCAAATATAGGGAAAGGAGACCAATCATACGTGATATGGAAACACTGTAAACAGTGTCGAGGTTACTATGTGTAACTAGGTAGTAGATACTCCTCTAACCTTTATTTCGGTTGATTTGTGAATCTTAAATGAATATTTTTTTAGAACTCTATGCAAAAATGATTACGTAGTTTCACCTGTTGCAATATTTTGTGTTTCGATTTATTGTCATGGGGAGAACACTATACACATAATCATCCCATAATTTAGGCAAGTTTACTGGCCCAAGCACCTCGGAATTGTCGACCAAAAGGTGATACCTAATTGTGTTGTTCGTCCTTTCGCAACTTAAACGTGAACGTATACGTAGTCGTAGCGTTTAACTAACAGTCATGATTACCTATGATTTCCCCCTTTTTTCTTAAGAAGGATGTCACACATAACAACGCCATGGCATTTTAAGGGGAGACCAACACCACTGATCTACAACACCTATTTCCCATTGACATTGCAGGATGGCTACTGAAAACCTCGATATGCAGATTATGCAGCAGCTGATGGTTGATCCACCCTACCAATCCTTGGAACCCAAGGTATCATACAGACCACGTTACAGATCGACCAGCGGCATGATCACCGGCATCATTCAGCTTCTGTGCGGCTTCGTCGTGTTCGTTCTTGGAATCGTTTGCCATGCCATGAACCTGACCTGGTCAATGGCCATCATCGGTGTCTGGGCTGGACTAGGGGTAAGAATGTCATCATTGATTAAAACGGGTACAAATGCATTACTTGTTATATATTTCCGTAATATACATATTGTAATGCTGGGGGAAATGTGAAAGGAATGTACACAATATTATTTTGAAATTGATATCTTTAAAATGTCTAGCAAATCTTCTGGCCCATGATTAGGCTAATCATAGAATAATGAGCCAATTATAGTATGCCATTGCCAAAAGTATAACCATTCTGACCTCGTAATGACATTTTTGAACTTCTGGTAACAGCGTGATGAATGCGAATACGATGCACACTACAAATTCATGCTCTGATGTAAGTACCAAATGTTATCGCACATTGATAGTTGTTCTCGTGTGGCATACATTACCCCCACACCGAATGCTTCAATTTTGAACCAATACCCGCTTTTCTTTTTCGTAGTATTTTTCCAGTTCTTGAGTGAACACATAAGCCTACGATAGAAGCCTGAGCTAGTTTAGGAGAAGAAAAAAAGAAAAGTGAAAAAGACCCCTTCCTCACCTTCTACATTCTCCCATTACTCAATGACTTTTATAAAATAATGTCCACATAGCTGATTAGATGGGTACCCCCCCTCCCCCCCCCCATCCGGCCCTGCCAACCCATGATGCCAGAGCCGCTCAATCTTCATCTCCTGTTTTTATCATCATGTTTTCTTATCAATTTTCTATGATCAGGGGGAAAAACCCGCGCCCCCTTTGGAAGCAGTCTTAATAGTCGTTCGGCAGTGTACGCTGAGCGTGATATAATTCAGAGTAATTTAAGGGGCATCTCAACAAATTAGTGATGGAATATCGATCTCTGGGGACCGTCGAATTGACGGAGATGGGAGAAAAAGGATGCCGGAAAAATATTTAAAGAGAAAGTAGGCACACATCGACGCGATATTATGAGAGATTGTGTTTCGCGGTATATTATAGCCAACGCTTTGGTAACACGATCGACTTTCGTGAAATCAACACCAGATAAATTTCAATATCTCATATTATATATCATAGATACCATGTTCGGATAACGAGCTAGAAATAGGTCAATGTAATAATCACATAATATGTCAATGGGTGATGTCATTGATATCGCCTGAGTTTGATTTTAACCAATGTCTTTGTGATATCGTACTTAGTGCATTGATAGGTCTCTGTTTTTTTTTACGAGAAGGAGCCGAATTATGGCGTAATCTTTATATCCCTCACTTAGAAATGTAACTATCCAGACAAATTTTCGAATACAAAATCAAGCTCTTCTCGCCAAGTATTATTGTCATTCTTGAGATATGGGTTTGTGATATACCTTATTCTGTATAGAGTCCATGAGTATTATGATTTTACATGAAATATACTAACTTATATTATATTTTTACGCTTTTCATTCTGTTATGTAATTTTTTTTACAAATCTAAGTTAGGGTCCATGAATCAACTTCAAGCCACTGGTTCATCACACATGTTCATTTCTGATTCATTTTGTGTGTTTGAACGAATGAGAAGAACTTGTCCGCCACTAAATCATAGCCAATTTGAAGAGCTCATACTTACAGTGATTACAACCTTCGAATTCATAACTTTCTCATTTTGTTCCGATTTGATCCAAACTTTCACCATTCTACTGATCAGAGAATTTCTGAATTGACTGCATTCTTCTGGAGAAGTTTGCGATCAAGGTTGTATTTCCCTTGAATGGTGTAAAAGTAATCTTTCTTGAAGATGTCTTGCTCTTGTGGGTGTGTTACGAGATTTTCCCACATCGATAAACCGAGTTCACATCCTCGCAGAAAAAGGATTTACAATATATAGTGGGTCCCAGAAAAAAAAAACGAAACCGAGAATTATCGGTATTTCATTATAACTCTATCACAATTGTAATTAATAATGATAATTATATTTCAC
Source organism: Hemicentrotus pulcherrimus (assembly GCA_003118195.1). Lineage (NCBI taxonomy): Eukaryota > Metazoa > Echinodermata > Echinoidea > Camarodonta > Strongylocentrotidae > Hemicentrotus > Hemicentrotus pulcherrimus. The sequence continues at coordinate 46,628 of BEXV01002069.1, read as the reverse complement.
GCATGAGTGATTAAAAACTTTTTGAAGAGAGGGTACCAAAAGTCATTTGGCGGGCGGTATCTGAATTTAATAGAGAAAATCTCATTACTAGAAAGTTCATTTTTTGCCCTTTCATATGACACCTCAATCAGGAAAAATGAACCTAGAAATAACATAGTTCTGTTTGTTTAAAGTAATGCGTACAATTTCACAATTTGATTAAACGAATTCGTTTTCACTAGCTGCCTGCCGTAGCAATAAACAGAGTTGACAAAAGACTTAACTCCGTTTTGTTGACAATCAGCCATGCAATCAAGTCTTTCTTTTTCTTTGTATTATTTATTAAATATAATTGTGATTAAGTTAGGATAAAACATTGATAGTTACTTGTTTTTTTTTATTCTAGGACGCACTGTATAGGCATTCTTGAACCGTGGAAACTGAAAAGAAAATATAATTAAATGTTAACATTGAATGCTAAGAGCATCTTAAGCCTATATGGCAACTCGGCTGAAGCCTTTGTCAGTCTTTGTAATATGTGATAACAATGGAGTAGGCAGCATCCAGCTGGATAATGTTTAGTAATTGTGCAATATAAATCTACAATATCAATGTTATTCATATCATTCATCTTATCTTCTCTTTTCCGATAGTTCTTCGCTTTGAGTGGGGTGCTGGGCATCACTTCATCACGAAGACAAACAAGTGTAGTAAGTATTACAAAACGGAATAGTGAAGCTAATAGTAGCTAAAACTAGAGTTGGTCACGGGGCCATATTCCCTGTCATTGTATAGGGGCATTGTGGTGAATTGATGAAGGCTCATGGCTCTTACAGTTGCGAAGGGTCCTAGGTTCGATCTCTCGCATGGTCCTTACATCCTTGGACAAGGTGTTTTGCCCATTAACCCTCTCGACAAATATGTTACAAAATGGATACCTAGTTGTGCTGGAGTGTGATATGATAATTAAAGGGCCCTCGAGAAGAGCAGTATTATAACTGATGAGGCTACTCTTAGTAAATAAGACCGTATGATTATTATTCTCAAACGGTTGACAAAACTTGGAAAAGTCGAAAGAGAAAGAGAAAAATGTAAGGAGAAAAAATTGTAAAAAATAACGTTAAAAGAAGAAAATGATTCCGCACTTCGCCCTCCCTCATCAGTAGCCTTTTCAAAACTTATTCACCCCCCCCCCTCCCGATGCCATTGCCCCTCGAATGTCTGGCCCGTTCTACATTACTGAAACTGAATACACTGAACTAACCGGGGAGGGGCGCGTAAGGATAGCACCCCCCCCCC
>BEXV01002068.1:39605-51690 GCA_003118195.1 Hemicentrotus pulcherrimus | reverse complement strand
TCTCTCTCTCTCTATCCACTGTCTCTCGTTCTCTATGTCACCATTTCTCTCCCCCTCCTCTGTCTATCTTCAGTTGTGTATTTTAAAATTGGGTCATAGCTTATTCTTGCTTTCCATGGTAACTTCGTCATTGTTTTATATTATCATTTTACACTAATAAGTGATATTTTTTTACACGCCAAACGGGAGAGTAATCCGTCACTACGTCACAATCTACTGACAAAATTACCAATTTGAGATTCGCACAGCTGTAATGATCTCACATTTCAAACACTCGTAACTATCTTAATATTGGTCCTATTTATTTGAAACTTTCGCAATCTGTTTCTCTGATATGTATGCTTTCATTCAAATGAAATTATTAGAAGGGTTGGATTGCCCTTTTAGGATGATCAGTCATAGACACTTCTCATGATGAAATTGAACTGTAAACCTTATCGAATTTCATATCAAATTACTCGTCTGGTCGTGAGGATAACAAAAATGTATAATTTGTTATACCTCCGACCTTAAATGAGGGCGCTATGGTCGAAAAGGTCAATGCACTTCAGACTAGTGGTCAAATTCACCAACACAGTTTACATCGTCCGATTCTAATTTAAGTGTCTAATAATATGTTTTCTGACAAAACAAATTCAACTAAGCAACTTTTAAAATCAAAAGTGGTTGCCATAACCTTGAAATTTCCCTCAAACCCATGGATAAGAAGATTAAATGTTTGTCACCGAAACGGCAGTCATTTTAAACGTACATGTTCAAGGTAAGCACTTTTACTTTTGAAAGTTGTATAGTTGAATTTGCCATGTCAGAAAACATATTTTAAGACACTAAAATCATTGTGATGGTGAATTTGACCACCAATCTAAAGTGCATTGACCTTTTTGACCATAGCGCCTCATTAAGGTAAGAGGTATGACAAACTATACATTTTTGGAAACCTCACGACCAGACGAGTAATGTGATATGAAATTTGATAAGGTTAACTGTGTTGGTGAATTTGACCACCAGTCAAAAGTGTGTTGACCTTTCAACGTTTTTGACCATAGCGCCCTCATTTAAGGTCGGAGGTATAGCAAACTATACATTTTTTGAATCCTCGTGACTAGACGAGTAATTTGATATGCATATCGACACGATTGGAATATTTTTGAATTTCTACCCTATATGACCTTCGTTGACCCCTCACGAAAATGCCAGGGATTTTCAAGGGGGCAGCCCAAGTCAAAATTGTTCGGTATTCATCAGGGAACACGAAAACACTTTCAAATTCCCCGAGATTGGTCACGGTTCCTACAGGCTGGTCTCCTACTAGTGTGTTGATGCGTTTGTTCGGCTAAGGATCCCATACGCTGCAGGCGTATTTTAGATGAGCCCTTACTCGACAAGTAAATGCAGCTCCGATCTTCTTAGNCCCCCCCCCCCCGCCCAATCTTCCGAGGAAGTGCTCTGGTTAGGAAATGGTTTGATTCTGAAAATGGGTATGAGATCATTTTAGTTTGGAACAACAATGAATTAATTTTCAAGCACTTTAATCCTTTCAGGAAGTACGATGGCTTAGTGGTAGGGTATTTGTCTCGTAAGCGGGGGGTTCCGGGTTCGACACTACGTCGATGCGCTAGTGTCCTTTGGTAATGCATTATATAGTCCTCATTATCAAGTTCCTCGGAGAAGACATGAAGCCATCGGTCCCACTCCTGGTTGTTGCTAATACAAGCAAACACAATTTAGCAGTCAGGTAAAGCAAGCAAAACAAAGGGTCAGCCAACCATTTTGCATCCACAATCTAGATTTCGCCATTCAGCTTCTGATGAGCTCGGACTGATTAAAATGGTTCTCCGGTTCTAATAAATAGAAGCACGCACAAAGAAAAAAAAAGAAAACGTTGACAATTTAAAGAAGAATTGTGGTGTATAGGAGAAGTTGTGAATAGATGAAGACAAAAATGGTAATATTATGAATACAATATTTTTGTTTGAGAATGTTAAAATGTAATAGTTATTAAAACAGTCAAGAGATCTTTTACTTTATTTTTATTTTCAATATTGTAATATAATGATGGGATCATACAACAAAATATAGTCAGGAGTGTTTAATCCGGCAAATCAATTACTATAATATTTTCCCCTCAACATTGTTAAAAAATTTTGAAGAAAAGAACCACGTTAACTGATAATTGAATTATTTATTTATAACAAGTATGATAATGAAAAAGTTGTTTTACCTAAATACACTGTAGTCATAAAGGTGGAATAATTATTTAACCCAAATTTATGGATGATTTATAATTATGAGAAAGGGAAAGGGCACTTATAAAAAGGAAAAAAAGAATGTTTATTAGAAAGGAAAAGGGGCACGTTTCAAAATAAAAGGGGCAGTTATTAGAGGTGAAAGGGGGACACTCATCAGAGAAGAAGTGAAGTGAAGTGAAGAGGAGTAACTTCTCGTACCTGAAATGAGGGTCATTTACCATAAATGAAAAGGGGGCACTTATACGAATGAAAAGGGACACTTTTCATAGGTGACAAGGGGTATTTATGAAAAGGGGAAGGCGCTCCTATTTTTTTAATGGGGCACTTATCATAAGGAAAAGGGGCACTTATAAGAAAGGAAAAGGGACACATGTTAAAATTGAAGGTGCGCTTATCTGAGTTAAAAAGGGGTAGTTATTAACAGGGAAAGGGGCACTTCTTACAGAGGAAAAGGGGCACTTGTCAAATTTAAAGGGTAACCTCTCAGATTTGACTAGGGCAATTATCAGAGGTGAAGGGGGCCCTAATCAAAAGTGAAAAGGGGCACTTCTCGTACCTGAAACCGGGCACTTACTAGAGATTAATAAAGGCCCTTATGAGGATGGACAAATAATTGACAATTATTGGAAAGGAAAAAAGGAAAAAGGGCACGTGTAAAAAAAGGGGCATTTATCAGAGGTGAAAATGGGGAGGGTCATTTTTATAATGGAATAAGGGCACTTTTCAAAGTAAAAGGGGGCACTTCTCCTATGTAAAAAGGGGGTATTGATTTGGTTTTGACGGGGGTGTGCCACCGAAGCCTCGATACCCTACCCATTTTAAGGGTCATTTTGGCGGATTATCTCGAAGTAAAGCCTATTTTTCAAAATTTTGAAAAAGCGGACCCATGTTAAGGGGTATTTTTGTTAAAAATGGGACCCATGTTTAGGATTTTTTTTTGAAAAAGTTATCCATTCATATTGCTCTGGTTGTCTCATTTTCGTTCGCTGAACCATTGTCAGCATAAACCACTGACCTCTGCGTCATCGGATCATCTCCCATTCCCATTGACTATACGTACGTACTAAAAGGCTGTATTGTCTTACCGTTTATGAATATTCATGTTTTTGCTTACCTCGGCAAAATGTTTGCTTTTACTAAATGGAAAAATTACGGTGGGGGGTTGGATGAAATGGACATAATGAACCAAGCAGAAGTGATCTATGATAACTCATGCTTCTTATCATTCGTGGGCTTGACCTATAATATTAAAATCGCTCGGCAAACTGAGTCTAAAGTTCGACTTGTTTCACATATGTATAATAGGTAATGACGAGGTTGCAACCAAATTACGGTGGGTGAACTTTCAAAAGTCAATGGGACATGAGGGTTCCAATAAAAGAGCTAGTGATAACGTACGTCGGGGTGGATGTGCTTTTTGTTTAAACAAAAAAAATCCATAGGCTAACATGTTAGGCTGCTGACGATAGGGGGCATTGTGAAATGAGACTAAACGGAGCTTTATGCGAGCGGCAAACCCCGTATGTCTTAATAATGTGAGTAGCCCCCCCCCCCCAGGATAGGTCTACACGCGGCTGTTGTAGGTCTTTGTTTCACTTTGTGTGTGAGACAAAATAAATCGTTTTTGATTAAGAAGAAGAAAAATACTTTCATTTGATATTCTGTTAATAATAGCATTACAAGTTCAGTGAACACACGAAATACATAAATAACTAAAATAGCCCAGATCAACACCAATCAAAATTTAGTTGAAGACCAATCGACTTGAATTCAATCAAAGTAATTCTTAATATATAAAAAAATGTTTATACAAAAAAAAAATAGTGCAAATTGGAATATGGAATGTAAAGAAGTAGTGAAGAATTGATGCTTTTATTATCAATATTAAACTAAAATAGCCTAGGTCAACACCAATCAAATAATAGATGAAGAACAATCGACTTGATTTCAATCACAAAATACGGTAGATGTCTTTACTGATAACAACTGATAACGAAGTCATTCTTAAAGCCCGTTGCACTAGTTTGGCCAGGGGGAATTCGACCTCCCTGCAAGGTCACTGACAGGTGGTTATCTCATCAAATAAGCTCTCAATTAACATAAAAAAGAGGATCGTGAGGGACCAGGCACCGATTAGGCATTGTTTTCTATATAGAGGGCGCAATTAAGTAGCTTTAAGTAGAGTACCTACACTCTAGCTATAAGTACACTGTCGCTCATAAAGTTGGAATATTTTTGTTTTACCGTAATTTATGGAATTATATTTAAAATAATTTAAAAATAATAGACCTAGATAATAGTAGGCCTATACATTCTCAGATTTTATTGAATAATAATTTGACAATGTGTGTTTTGCGTGACTGCTAAAGCATGTGTTTGCTACTATGCTTATTAACTAGGGGACCTACGCCCTTAAGTCATAAATGACAGTAATGAGGATTAATGCCCCACAAAAGGGCACTAATATATAGCACATCGACACGGTTTTGATCCTGGGGCCTCACAGTTACGTGGCCATTGCTTTGTCACTGAACCATGACTGTACGCAGCTGGGGCTAGGGTAGGGGACAGTTTCAATAAATAAATACAAAATCAGAAAACGCAATAGTTTTTCAATAATTTATTGCATTTTACCCCGGTTCCCAACATAAACAAATAATCTGTGTGCCCATGCCTTGAGCCATAGTGCATGACCGTTCAGTGACAAAGCAATGGCCTCGTGAGGCCCCAGAATCAAAACCGTGTCGATGTGTTATATTAGGGCCCTTTTGTGGGGCTTTAATCCTCATTACTGTCATTTATGACTTAATGGCGTTGGTTCCCTAGTTGATTAGCATAGTATACACATCCTTTAGCAGTCACGCAAAACACACATTGTCAAATTATTATTCAATAAAATCTGAGAATGTATACTTTTATCTAGATCTATTATTTTTAATTAAAAAAAAAAAAAAATCCATAAATTGGGGCAAAACAAAAATATTCCAACTTTATGAGCGACAATGTAGTACAACGGGGGCTTTAATAATAATGTTCATACAAACAAATAAAATAGTGAAAATTAGAACATGGAATAGTTGAGAAATAGTGAAGAATTAATGAGGAGACTAACATGAAGAAGTGCGGGGTGAAGATGATAATGGGGATGTTGAGATGGAATAAGTATGAAGGAAGTTATTATGTTCTTCAAGCGAAAGGTGCCACGCCCATGACGCAGTGTCATACATACAACCTTTTTTGTCATCCATTTCGTAAAATATGTAATAATTATCGTATGTAATGACCCCAAAACTGTATTTTCATCTAGATAAATCTATTTGATTTGGTACTATCAATAATGACGTTTTAGTTAACTTTAAATCTCCTATCCTCCACTCCCTTCCCCTCCCTCCCACTTAAGGCCTGTTCCGATATGTTTATACAAGTAGTTCGATTAGATCTTCGTTCAACGATGATTTCCTAGGCCTTCAACACTACATGAATCTGTAATACATTTGACTCATGAAACACGTCAGGTTGACTGTTTATCTTATGAACTCAAAAGAATTTGTCAATCATTTAAAATGTTCTTGTCTATATTATGAAAAGGGTATCATTTTCCAATTTAATTTCCGAGAACGAAAGTTCGTTGACCTTTCGCTTTTCTTCCGGTACAGTTTGCTCATCTCTCATCCAACATGGCAGACATGGAGTACGAAAGAGTTTTATGCGTGAAGCCAGAGGTTCATGTTTTCAGAATACCACCTCGGACAACGAACAGGGGATACCGGTAAGAGCATAGAATAATAGATTTGGTAAAGTCGGTGAATTTAAATGACCTTCTAATACAATATGTTGTTGAAATGGTACTGCCAGTCCGCAATGAGCTGACTTTTGAAGGGGGCGTGTGGAGCGAGAACGCCGGCGGGAGAGCGTGCCGGTGCGGTAAGCCTAGGCTGTGTGATGGGGAGCCCTACATGTCCTCCTAGTTCTATGACTATGCGTTGACAAGGCTATGTACATGTAGTATGTGACTATGGTATTATCTAGACTAGACCCTATGTCTTCGCACCTAACTTGGTCTAATAAGCCACTGGTATTAACAGGGGTGTGGTATTATACTGGGCAGGGTATGGTACATGTTCACAAATCTTGTTGAAATTAGGCCTTTATTTAGGAACAAGAATGTAATTTTTGCTAGAATAGAAAGAAAAATACACACGCATCACTACTGAAAGTTAAGGATGAATTGCCTGATACATTTCCAGTGAGTATTACATGTCAGTCTGCCATCAGTTTGTATTGTGTGGCAATGCAAATGTTATTACAATTTGCGAAAAACAAAGGTTCTCATGTCTGATCACTCCAAAACATGAAAGTTTCAATTTTTAAGGCTCTTGTCTGTGCGAGTAAAATATTGCTAAAAATTTTGCTTAGATCTAGACCCCATATCAAATTTGTTTCAACATTTTTTACTCATTTTTTGCCTGAATACATATTGCTATTACTATTAAGTATTAGAATCTATAGACCCCTCTAGAGCAAACATTTTGTGTTAGCTGTGTGTTTTGAATTTCTGTTACATTAGAATCATTTAGTTACGTTTATATGCACGGAAGACGAGGGTGCTGCATAAAAACAAAAGCAATGATACTCTCCAGAGAGCAGGGGATTGTTTTGTCCACATCTACCAGGGGGTTTAGAATATAAAAGAAGGCCTCTTGAAAATCACTTTATGATCACCAGCTTCTTTCATCTCCTATTAGATCTATTTATTAAAGACAGGGTTGGGCGGTAAATACCGGTGGCGGTAATTACCGCCGGTAAATACCGGTAAATACCGTCCGGTAAATAAGATAGGCGTCCGGTAAATATGGAAAAACCGGGAAATATGATTTTAATTCTTTATTTATTAATAATTTTCCCTGTTTTTAGCCTCAACAACTGAAAATATTGTTCTGAAATAAGTGGCAGCACAACACTCATAGTATAAACACACAAACAGATTCATAAAATCCACACTGCATATATGTACACACCCAAACACATGGCATTTTGTTCATATGCTGATTAATATATACCATGAATATAGTAATTAGCAACTGACTTAAAGGGAACCAAAACTTTCATACCACAAGTTACTTTTATTGTAAATTTTAAGATAATTGAATAAAATCAGTGAAAATTTGAACAAAATCAGGCAAGGAATAAGGAAGTTAAAGCTTTTTGAAATGACTAGTCACTAGAGGGAGATATTCAATCTGATGACATCATTTGTGGACGACTCTCCATGCCATTTGTACATTAAATTTCATTTTTCTCATTCTTTCTTGTGATTGAGATAATCTAAATCTAAAATGATATTCTACTTCACATGTTATGAAGTCGGATCAAGAACACAAATAAATACGATGAAAACTAAAGAATTGTGAAATTTGATGTACAAAAGGCAAGGACAGTTGTCCATAAATGATGTCATCAAATTGAATATTGCCCTCTAATGACTAGTCATTTCAAAAAGCTTTAATTTCCTTATTCCTTGCCTGATTTTGTTAAAATTTCCATTGATTTTACTTTAACTTTACAATAATAGTAACTTAGTATGAAGGTTTTGGTTTTCTTTAATGAAGAACATCATATCTAGATTAGGTGTATATTTGGGATCTTTTTCCTGTATTTTTTTCCAGCATTTCATGATAACAGACATAGACAAACACATGAACAAACACACACACAAACACACACAAAAACAAAAAAAATAGTACACACCAGAGCAACCATACTCGCCACCATTGTTATAATGTTCAAAATTGGACAATCCCTATGAACAAGTGAGTGGAAAAATATATTTCCCGGTATTTCCCGGTATTTCCCGGCAAAAAGTGGTAAATACCGGTAAAAAGCGGTAAATACCGGTAAATACCGCTTATTTCCCGGCGTCCGGGAAATAAGCCTCCGAAGCGGGAAATATGCCAACCCTGATTAAAGAAGAACGTTTCAATCTCCATTACCTTTCCTCAGTTCACAAAAAGGGCGAGAAAAAAGGTGAAAACAAAAGTAAAATCATTCAAACTCAAGGTAATACTATAACTATGGTTAAGTCTTTGAAATCATTTGTAAACCGTCTGTGCATACAGGCGGGCAGGGTGTCCTCGGCACCAAACAGGGCATACACTGCCCACACACATACAATGTTCAAGTGTTGATTGGTGTAATTTGGGTATTATTTTAAAATGAAATCCAACCAGCAGGACTTAAAGAGAAGGTTGAGTTCTGGGAAGAGGTGAACAATAATTTGTGAGCGTTATCATTGTTATTATGCAAGTGTGGAAGAACATCAGATAAAACATGTCCCCTGAAAAGCATGGCTCTTCAAATGCCTTTATATTCTAAATATGTCATGTAACATTGTAAAAATCGTGATGGATTTTTACGCCACGTGTTCGTGTAGCCCATATATACATCTTTTTGTCAACAATGTTTGTAACTTTACTTTACCAAGACTTGGCCAAATCTCTTATCATTTTGATGATTCCAGAACCTTGCAATACACACAAATACTTATATGCTAGATCTTCAACCTTTTCTGGTCGATTCCACACTGTTTCTTTCACAATGCAATCGCATGATTAGAACTCAACTTCATCTTTAACATCATTTTCAATAAATTTGGTCGTTTTTTTTTCTTCTTCTTGTGATTTAAGAGCCGCGGATTGGAAGTTGGATGCACCAGACTGGATAGGGAGGCTGAAGATTATAACGAAAGGCCCCAAACTTTCGATCAAGCTCGAAAGTAAAGCAGGTAAAGTAAACTTATTTATAATCCCAACAAGGTGGATCATCCTCAACTTTTTATAACAATGGATAACAAAATTAAAAATTAAAGCTAAACTTTAGTACTGGTAATGCGATTGCATTGTGAAAGAAAAGGTGTGGAAAGGATCAGAAACAGTTGATTATGTAGCATGTAAGTATTGGTGTGCACTGCTAGGGTCTGGAGTCATCAAAATCATAATAAATTTGACCGAGTCTTGGTAAAGTAACAAGCACTGTACACAGAAAGCTATATATGGGACAACACACATGGTGTCGGGGTTGGTACTACCTTGATTTCCTTGTCTTTCTATGCTCATTACTCAGCCAGTATACATTTTCTTCCAAAATTGTTTGGCACATGTTATTTATTTGTAATCTTGAACATTCAGTGTAAGTTTCGTTTGATTCTGTGAAAATTAATTTTCTTTTTTTACCAGTACTGGAGTTTCTCTTTAAAAGTGAATTGGTTGAATAAGGGCCGTTGTTTAATGCTTTCAAATGTCAGTTTAAATCTGTCACAATCTCAACAAAAATGAATTGGACAAATCAATTTTTTTGATTACCGTACTTAAAATCCTTTATTAAAGGTAAAAAGTACATAAAAGGGTATGAATAATTTAGTTGTTAACTGTAATTTTTTTTGGTTTTGTTCCTCTACCTCTGTCTCAACTAGGAGAGTTATTTGCCCAGGCTCCTATTGAAACATACCCCGGTGTGGAAGTAGAGGCTGTTACAGATTCAAGTCGTTACTTCGTGATCAGAATCCAAGATGAGTCAGGTAAACCTCTTAGCTTCATTTGTTGTTTTTTGCCATACAAAGTAAATAAATATATATCCATGTATAAAAAATAAAAATACAGTACTGGTATATAAAAAACAAGGAATATTTGTCATGAAAATCATAATTGATAGTACAAAGAGTGAAAATCAACCCTGCTCGTACCTTCTACCTTGAAGCAATCATCCTGATGGCAGCTTATCATACAGCTAAACAGGGATGTCCATGCAAATCAGAAAAAAAGGATTAAATCAGGGTACACACAAATATTCAATAATTCCTCACTGACTTTCAAAGTAAACCCTTACATAAATTAATACTCATCCCTTGAGTTTTATAAATTTTCTTACCTGTTTGAGTCTTTGTATCGTCTCATTTTGTACGCATTGTTGCGCTGTCCAGTGAATATCTTTGGGGTCTATGGAGCACTTATCATTCAGAAATATCAATCATATTGGCACCCAACACATGACAGCTGCAAACCTTTCACACCAAAAGAATGATATCATTAAATTGCAAGCCATATATAACTCAATATCTGTTACACATGCAAAGTAATGGTAAACGAAAACAGTGTCTCTCCCATGGAATTATCTGTAACCTAATTGCAACTCTCCATCATCTTTCTGAATCTGAACCTTCTTTAGGCCAAATAGGATTGGTTTCTAGTTTCTTGTCCGGATTTATCTAAAAAATGGAGGAGGTTATGCCGTGCAACTATCTAACATATTTTCCTGAACTAAAAAGGCTATTTTAAGACTTGCTATTGCTATGCCTCCACCACCAAAAGCGTTGCTGGAGGCATCGTGTTTTGGGGGTTGTCTGTCTGTCCATCTCATTATTCGTTATCCAAACATTCAATGGATTTTAACAAAACATTGGTGAAGTAAGTATGAGCAAGGAGCGATGAACTGATTAGAATTGGGTGGAAGAGGTCATAGAAGTGTTGATAAAATAACAGAAAATACACATAACCTAAAAAGCATTGGAGCAATTCAAATCAAACTTGGATGAAATATTATGAAGATGCAAGTATGAATTGATTAGATTTGGGCAAAAGGTCAAAGGTAGATAATCACAGGGTCATAAAAGTGTGTAAAAATACTGAAAACTACCTCGTTACTGCGATAACGTGACATTCTTTTACATTGAATTGATCATCACAATATATCATATCCATGTCGTTCCAATCTCCTGTAGGTCGAAAGGCTTTCATAGGAATTGGTTTCTCAGACCGAGGAGATTCATTTGACTTCAACGTTACTCTTCAAGATCATTTCAAGTAAGTATGATTGATTAGGCAAGTACCGACAGTGTGAGTAAAAAAAAGGAAACCCTTATCCAAGAAATTATGTCCTTAAAAACTAACTGAAAACATATTTTATAATGGCATGATAGTGGGTTAATGCCTTTGTTGATTTGAATTGTCGCTCATCAAAATGCCATCATCAATGACCGATCAAAAACATAGATTTTTAAAAAGCATGTCAAGCATGTCCATATTTGATAGGGGTTGTGGCTTTACATGAATTTAACAACTGGTGAATTTGTCCTTGAACCTTAATCTGCAAAAATTTCTTGATTGGCAATTCCGTGCAATGGGTCCCATAAAACAAAATTATATTTTTACACAAATTTGATCCAAAAAAGGAAGAATCTCTTGGTGTGGCCGATGAAAAATAGTGCTTTCTGGTAGTACCCCTACCATTTGTCATAGCCATATCAAGAGAATTTTTGTTCATGGATGAAATAGTGGATTAAATGTCCTATGTCGTACGGGATACATTGCACAATGTACAGTACTGCACTTCATATTTTGGTACCCTGTCGCACACAGATCCATGACAATCAGTATGCACAGAAACTGTGTCCAACAAAGATATTTCTTATCCACTCTTGCTATTCATGTAGCACACAAAATTAGCGGCAAAGTAAACTGTGGTGGTTCAAGCCTTTCGTAGTAGTATCATAACAGCCATTATTATGTAATGAATTTCAAAGTGTTTCTCATGAAAAGTCCTAATCTGCCCCTTCCCTCGATTAATACCCTTTTTTTGTCTCATTTGCTACATTCTAATCTATGTTTCTTTGCAAGCCTTTGTTAGTAGTATCATAACGGCCATTATTATGTAATGCATTTCAAAGTGTTTCTCATGAAAAGTCCTAATCTGCCCTTCCCTCGATTAATACCCTTTTTTTGTCTCATTTGCTACATTCTAATCTATGTTTCTTTGCAAGCCTTTGTTAGTAGTATCATAACGGC